>JAJOOF010006792.1:0-34024 GCA_029582545.1 Solanum lignicaule | reverse complement strand
GAAGCCACACACGCCCTTGCCCAAACCCTCCCCCCCCCCACCCCCACCCAAACCAATATCTCTACTATCTTATTTTGATATTAATAGAATAAAATTAAATTTTAAATAATCAAGAAATAACTAAATAGAAAATCTATTATAGTTCAAAATCTCATAACAGTTTCAGTTTTAAAAGAAAGTTACACACATTCTTGAATGATTTAGATTCTATATTTTTTAAATTGTATTTTCACAAAATATGCCTAAGAGTTAGAAAGTTTGCTCTAACTTAAAATTTTTGAAAATATTTTTTCTTTATTTGAAAAATATCAAACAAGACCCGCTTATTTCATATTTGAAGCTTCATAAATTACGTATATCTGATTCTCATTTCGATAAGATATATAGATAAATCTTTTAATTTTTGTGACTTTAAAAAGTTAAAAGGTTGTTAAAAAGTGAGAAATATTTTTTTAAAAGTAAGACTATTAATTTGAAATGAAAAGTATTGCTACAATATAGGTTTTACACTTGCTTAATTTTACTTTAACAATAGAGTATCAATTATCAATAATTAGTGGAAGTGTAATTGTTTTTATATATTTTTTCTAGTATCTTATAAGGTGGACCCCATGACAATTTGCATTGCTGGTTTTCAGTCATCGATTTTGATGGTTCTTTTTTTTTAAAACTTCCAAGAGAATTAATTAATTTTAAAAAGGAAAAAAAATTAAAAGAATCAAAATAGGAAACATAAAAAAAATAAATTATTTTCAGGTGGTTCAATCACACTGATACAGAAAAGAGAAAAAAATCTTCCTTTTTTTCTTCTTTATCTTCTTTCATCTTCCTTTCCTTTCTCATCTCCCACGTTCAGCTTTAAAACAAATATATAGAGAGAGAAATGAAAACAAAAATTGAAAAGAAATCAACAAGAAAGGTCTTTTCTTTGTATTTCATATTCTTTAACCCTATATTCACATAATCACTGGTTAATCTTTAATGAATATGTAGATCTAAGTTTTATTGGCTATGTTTTATTATCATTTTTCACACTCTGTGGTTCAGTAATTGACTGGAGACTATACCATATGAGGCCTAATCACAACTTAGTCTTCTTTTTTATTCTTTCTTTATTTAGGAGACCAATTGTTAAAGATATGAACTTGGTACTGTTTTTATGGTTTTATGTGGGGTTTTTATGTTCTTTTGTTCATTTTGCACTTATAATTTTACTGGATTGTAGTTTTTACATTATGTTTTAATAGTTAGCAGTTTCATGAATGATGAAGTTTATGTTGCCATATAGAGTAGTTTGTGATGATATACTTCATAAACTTTCACTTATGTTAAATTTGTAATGATAAAATTTATATTGTAAATTAAAAATTACTTATAAAACTGGGCATTACAACATATGAAAGACAAATTGTGTTACATATTTTACTTTTGACTCTAATATGAATATCTCAATTTAAATCTTTATTTTATTTTCTCTTTCTTTTTACAGGTATAAAAGGTGAGAATTGAAGCAAGATTGATTGCAAGCTATGTGTCACCACATTATTGATACTTTGGAAGGAATTTTTACTTATATGTCTTTGTTTAGGAGTAATATTTGATATATTTTAGTTAGATTTTCTTGTCATTGGACATATTTTACTTTTATTTAAGGAGTTTGTAATGAGATATTATTCTTTAGTATAATTTTAGTTATTTTTATTATATGATCATGGGTGAATTTTGATACAAATATTTTTGTCATTAAATAAATTAATTCATCACAACGTGATTACATTCAGTGACAAAAAATATATTATCGTAGTACCCTTTTTTGTTGAATATGAATAATTTTATTTATTTTGTGACAATTGTAATTGTCACTACTTATGATAATATTTAGTGAGAAAAGATGTCGTCGGTAAAAGCAACACTTTTAGTGACAAAATGAAAGATTTAATCATAAAATTATTAACCTTTTTTATAATAATAAATTTGTCCCTAATTTATACATTTAAGGACAAAATATTTTTTTTATATAAAAAATAGTCTTTTGTGACGATATTATATTTTTTTTAACTACGAAATACATATAACTTTAGAGACAATTGATGTCGTCCCTGATTGAACTAAATGATTAGTGACGATATAGTTTTGTCGATAATAATAACCAATCAATATATAAGAACACATTCTGGAATAAAATAAAAATATTAGGGCCATTAATTAATATGATATGTAACTTAATTTAATTAATTATAGATAGAAAATTTTAAAAAGAATACACGCGTGATTTGATACTATATCTATTGTCATTTTCTATCGTAATTATTTAAAAATATTAATAATTATTTTTTTCTAAAAAATTAATAAATATCTATAAATAAATTTAAAATTATAATATTGAGCTCATAGATTGGCCTTTTGGGATCGTTTGGTAGAGTGTATAATAATAATGTTAAATAGAGTATATTAGTAATGCACTAATGCTTGCATTAACAATGCATGTATTAGTTATGCTTGCATTAATTATACATAGATTATTTTTATGCATTGTTTGGTTCGATGCATTAAAAATAACATGCATTGCATAAAAAAATTATTTACTAATATACCCTCCACTATTATGGTGGAAAAAAAATATAAAAAGAGGTTTTGAGGGGCAATTGGGTCTTTATTCATACTAATGCATGCATTAAAACCATAACATTGCTAATACCTAGAAATCCATAGTATTAGCTGTTGTTCATCCTCTATTCCTAAGATACTTAGAACAAAACTTTGAAGAACTTGGTAAGAAACAATGAATGTTAAAGAGTATTTTCAAACTACAAAATTAAAACTAGTAGAGAAAATAGAATCAGAAACATATTAGAAACAATATAAAAATATTTTTCTCAAAGAAAGAAAATTGAACCCACTGAATGCATAGTGTCCCCTTAAGAAAATTATTCCCCTCAAGTACCTGAGGTTAATGGAATATATCCTCCCAGGATAGAACGATCTTACTCACCGGTATATCGGTACCTAAAACCACGGTGTCAGCGAACCACTCAACGGTAGTAAAGTACACTTAGAATACTAGATTTAGTAGTAGTAGAAGAAGTCCAGAAAAAATTGTTTTTTTTAATGAGAGGAAATCCCTCAATTTATAGAAAACAAAGGGTAGTGTGAAAAGGTTCTTATTGTGCCTTACCGGAAAGGTCACAAACCTTTGGAAAAGTCACAATCTTTCGGAAAGGTCACAACCTTTCATAAAAGTCACAACTTTTCACAAAAGTCACAACTTTTCATAAAAGTCGCAACTTTTCATAAAAGTCACAATTCTTCATAAAAGTCGCAACTCTTCATTTTTCATTCACACCTTTTAAAACCCAACAATCCCCCACATGAATGGGGAATGACTCCAAAACAAAGAAATGGAGAAGTATGTGTACTTTACAAGCAAGAATTAATTGCATATGGATAAGTAGGTTTCCCCTTGGACTTTCCGTAGTGATAATATGTTGGATATACTCGGTCAATCGGTAGATATGTTATCTTTGAACCGTTGAGCTTTGGTGTATACCTAAACAACCATATGTCACACAATTAACCCTTTACCGTTTATGATTCTTACGGTTGTGTTCGTTTTAGCCATGAACACCTCATGGTTTCATGTGTGTATAGAGAGATAAGATTTTGACAATCATCCTCTTTGAAGCGGCTTACACTTCACACTCACATAGGTGATTTTTAAACGTGTTATCGCATAGATACACTATTTGGTCAAATCTACCAAACTTAGCAAATCATTGAAAACTTTAGGCTTTATTAACTGATTAACAAGCCTTAATGTTGTATCCTTGTTCCTGAGCATTGTCTTCATCATGGGAATGGATTGAGTTGGTTGACAATGCCGAATCGTCAGTCACAACTTTGTTTTTCTCCTTGAATCTAGCTCTTGGGATCTCCATTCTGCTAGATAGAGTTACCACCATAATGACTTGTCCTAAGTCGTAAACCCACCCTTAGATGATCTTTCAACTTTCTCTCTAGTTAGGCCTTTTTTAAGTGGATCCGACCCATTATCCTTTGACTTTACATAGTCAATTGTGATAATTTCACTAGAGAGTAATTTTCTAACGGTATCATTTCTATGTCTTATATGACGAGACTTTCCGTTATACATCATGCTCCATGCCCTACCTATTGCATCTTGACCATCAAAGTGTATGCATACTGATGCCAAAGGTTTGGGCCAAAAAGAATATCTATCAAGAAGTTCTGGAGTCTTTCAACTTGTTCACCGGCCTTATCTAGAGCACCTTGCTTAGAGATCATTGTAGAGCTAGCGATACATGTCTTTTTGGAAGATTTCCAAGAGACTGCTCCTCCACCAAGAGTAAATACATATCCACTCGTGGATTTTACTTCATTTGATCCCGGTGATCCAATTTGCATCACTATATCCTTTCAGTACTGTAGGATATTTGTATAATGCAAGACATAGTTTTGAGTATGTTTTAAATACCCCAAAACTCTTTTCATTGTCATTCAATGAGTTTGATTGGGATTATTCGTGAACCGACTCAGTTTATTAATAGCACATGCTATATCTGATCGTGTATTCTTTCTGATATACATCAAACTTCCCAATACTTTAGCATAATCCAATTGTGAGTCACTTTCACCTTAATTCTTTTGAAGTGCAAAGCTCACATTATTGGAGTCTTGACAATATTAAAATCCAACTATTTGAACTAGTCAAGTACATTTTCAATGTAATGAGACGGTGACAATGCTAAACATCTTGGAGTTCTAAGGATTCTTATACCTAAGATCACTTTAGCAACTCCACAATCTTTCATATCAAAGTTGCTTTCTAGCATATGTTTAGTAGCATTTATGTCATTAGTGTCTCTACTGATGATCAACATATCACCAATATATAAACAAACAATGACCTTGTGATTTTAATGTAAACATATTTATCACTTCCATCATTCTTAAATCCATTTACCAACATAGTTTGGTCAAATTTCTTATGTCATTGTTTGGGTGCTTGTTTTAGTCCATAAAGTGACTTAACAAGTTTGCACACTTTCTTTTCTTTACTAGGAATCACAAAACCATCGGGTTGTTCCATGTAAATTTCTTCCTCCAATTCTCTATTTATGAAAATTGTTTTCCCATTCATTTGATGAATTTGAAGGTCATATACCACAACTAATGCAATTAACATCCGAATGAATGTAATTCTAGTTACTGGCGAGTATGTGTCGACAAAATCAAAACTTTATTTTTGTCTACAACCTTTGACAAAAAGTCTTGCTTTGTATTTGTCAATAGTTCCATCGACTTTCATTTTCCTTCTGAAGATTCACTTTGAACCCACAGGTTTATTTTCTGGAAGAAAATCAATTAACTTCCAATATGGTTGCTCAAGATTGGATCAATCTCACTATTGACACCATCTTTCCAAAAGGATGAGTCTACAGAAGACACAAGAAATGTTACAAAATCATATTTGAAGGAAGTAGATGTCCTTTGACATTTACTACGCCTCTGAATCTCTTTATTAAGTACATTCTCCTTTTTTCTTTCCAAGGTCTTTTAGACCCTTCACTAGACTACTCAAGTTTAATTTTATAGTCCACAGTCATAGGTCCTATTTTAATCATTTTAGGAATAGGAACTTGGACTTTGGCTAGACACCCTCACTCTTTGAAATATTTCAAGTTGGGTTTCCTTCCTTTCATTTCTCATATAGAATAGATTGTGTCTTGAATAAACAAAACTTTTTATTGCTTTCTTTTTTAAAAGGCAACTTTTTGTTGTTCCCTTTTGCTATAAGGATAGCTTCTCCACACAAGTTTTGTGGTAAACCTGAACTTATAAGTAATGTAGTCATCATTTCCTCCAAAGTTCAATTTTTTTTCCATTCTGCAATTCCATTGGATTGAGGTGAATAGGGCAGTAGTTTGATGGATAAATTCACTTTCCAAACATATTTCTGCAAAAGGAGATTTATATTCTCCATCCCTATCATTTCTTATATTTTTCCCAACTGATTTTCAACTTCAATATTATATTGTCTAGACATTAATTTCTATTGCTTCATCCTTATCATTCATCAAATAGACATAGTCGTTTCTAATGCAATTGTCAATGAAAGTTATGAGATACATTTTCCCACCACACGATGGTGTTGACTTCATATCACAAATGTCTGTGTAAATCAACTCTAAGGGATTAGAATTCCTTTCAACAAATTTATAAGAATGCTCAGCATACTTAGATTCCACACAAACTTGACTTTTTTATTTATTGCACTCAAAGTTAGACAAAACTTTCTTAAGTTGATCAGTTTTTCTTACAAGGTTTTGTAATTGAAATGCCCCAAGTGTTCATGTCACAAACAGTTTGACTCAAGCAAGTAAGAACAAATAGAAATATTGAGTTTGAAAAGCTCTCCGCGAGGTAGCTTTTTCTCACAATTTTTTTGTTCCTCTTTCTTACAATTTTGTGTGATACAAGCACTGTTTAGAGCCATCACCTTGTCAAATGTCCTTTTCAGAAGGACCTTTCCATAACTTTCAATTTGATTGTTATAGAACTACCCCATGAACAAAGTTTCATCGGGTCCAATAAAGGCAATATAGTCCAAATGCTTCTTTTACAAAACATGACAAATGGCTATTCACCAATATTCATGTCTATACAAATAGTTATATTTAATAAACATATCTTTTCATGAAAAATCACAACATTTTAAGTTTTCACATATTTTTTTTCTCATGCTATCAAAGTGTCATTGGCAACATGAAATCACTTTTGAAAATATTATTCTACAAAAGAATTATAGTTCTTCAATTCCATTTGACAATTTTTACACAATGTCAAAGTTCATTCAATAGAGGCACAAAATCACAAACTCTAAGTCACTAGTATTTTTCCTCTATGACAAATAGACATACCACTTAGTATTTAAAATACTAACAATAAAGACAAAAAAATTTGTACAATTTATTTCTATATAATAGTGAAGTTTATAGAAAATCAAAAGTATAACATTGACTTATTATGTGAAGTTTTCATATTCTTCAAACCAATTGCATAGTCTAATTTATTCAAAGTGGAAAACTACAACAGTTTTTAGTCTACCAAAATCAGACACAATCAAATTTCACATGGAGTACAAAACTACAAAAGTTTTTTTCAGTTCCCAAACAGAATTGAACATATTCATAGATTATCACATAGATATGCTTTTCTTTTCAAATAGTCTTCCAACTATAACATTTTGACATACTATTTTATCAAACAAAAATGTGCATCTCTCATTCTGCAAACTAAAGAATTTTAAAGGCAACATTTTTTGCCAAGAAAAATTCATTCAAAAAATCATATGGTTTGCAGATTTTTTTCCAAAGTCATACATGATAAATATCAAAACTATTAACTTTTAGAAACTATTTTCCTCCTTAGATAAATAATAAGAAGGTTACCTGGTGTAATCTTTAACCGAAATACCACCAATTCTTCTAGTATATTCTCACTTCGACCTTACTAAACAAAGCACCGAATTCTGGAGAGGTAATGCATTAATCTTCTACTTCCATGATATGTTTCTCTCAATCAGTAGAATACAAAAAATACCAACAGTAAAATAATTTCCTTAAGATTGTTGTTCATCTTGTATTCCTAAGATACTTAGAACAAAACTTTGAAGAACTTGGTAAGAAACAATAAATGTTAAAGAGTATTTTCAAACTACAAAATTAAAACTAGTAGAGAAAATAGAATCAGAAACATATTAGAAACAATATAAAAATATTTTTCTCAAAGAAAGAAAATCAAACCCACTGAATGCACAGTGTCCCCTTAAGGAAATTATTCCCCTCAAGTACCTGAGGTTAATGGAATATATCCTTCAGGATAGAACGATCTTACTCACTGGTGTATCGGTACCTAAAACCATGGTGTCAGCGAACCACTCAACGGCAGTAAAGTACACTTAGAATACTAGATTTAGTAGTAGTAGAAGACGTCCAGAAAAATATGTTTTTTTAAATGAGAGGAAATCCCTCAATTTATAGAAAATAAAGGGTAGTGTGAAAAGGTTCCTATTGTGCCTTACCGGAAAGGTCACAAACCCTTGGAAGAGTCACAATCTTTCAGAAAGGTCACAACCTTTCATAAAAGTCGCAACTCTTCATAAAAATCACAACTCTTCATAAAAGTCGCAACTTTTCATAAAAGTCCCAACTTTTCATAAAAGTCCCAACTCTTCATAAAAGTCGCAACTTTTCATAAAAGTCACAACTCTTCATAAAAGTCGCAACTCTTCATTTTCCTTTCACACCTTTTAAAACCCAACATTAGCAATACACACTTTAACACACAATGGAGTGTATGGCTAATGCACATATTAGTTATATATAGATTATAAAAAAATACCAAACAAAATATTATAGTCTAATATTACACAAGGCTAATACATGCTTTATTTTTTCTAATAAAACGACATTGTCTAGTATAGGCTAAAGGCCTATTATTACGCGTTGTGTTTTGCATAACAATTATTTGAAAGGGGATGTGATGTTTCAACCACTTCTACTAGTGGTATGCTACTATTTTAGTGGTATGCTACTAATTTTTCCCAAAAGAAACGTGTATGGTTAAAATTGAAGATCATTTGAATTTTGAAGTGGTTACTATTTACCCCTAAATTCGGTTAGTTAAAGATAATACTTATATTGAATTTATATTTGAAGATAAGAGCACTTATATTATGATGATCAAATATTAATTTTTTGATACTTAAATAATTGCTTACGATAATAATGAAATCACAAAAAATGTAATAAAAATATTTATACTATAGTAAATGACTATCTTTCGGAGAAAAGATACAAATTCTAATTTATAGGGATCGAATCAATTTCTATGTTTTATAACACTCTTATCATGGTGTGTGTAATATACTCTCTCTTTTATAAAAAAAAAATTGTCACATCACACTCCACATACACAAAACATTTCACTTTGACAAAAATTAAATAAATTATTAGTATTAGTTAATATTAAAGATTTAAAAATTATTATCCAAAAAAATAATATTTTTATATAAAATAAAATGTAAAATATTTTTCTTACCCCACTGCATCACTTCCTCCTCGCCGTATCCCCCTCTCCCCCTCCATTTTTTTAGTTTCTTTTATAAAAGTATTTAATTTATCCCCCCCCCCCTCCCCTCAAATACTAATTTAGATATTTTTATTTTTTTAAAAAATAATTCTACCCACTCCACCCAACTCTCCGCTTCCAAAACTTTTTCTCGTTTTGTGTTAAATATATGCATATATAAAATATTTTTTACTTGCAACTACAAGACTTCTTTTAGAATAAATTTTTTATTTATGTTATATTCGATACACAAGTAGAAAAATATTCTTAAAAATATATGTACATATCTTTTTAGGTGGGGTGGAATTTTTATTTTTTAAAAATAAAATAATATCAATTTTTTTAGGGGATGAATGTGTCACGCCCTGAGCCTACACCCTGGATGTGGCCGGCACTCGAAGATCATTGCTGGCCTCAAGCGAACCCTTGGCCTAGCTTACTAACTCAGCGGAAGACTTAACTCATCACATACACACTTGTGAAGTAACTAGAATGTTATAAAGGAACATTCGACTAGCCATTAAGGCAAACTCAAGTCTTTAACATATGAGATGAAAAGTAAAGACAACTGAATTAACTAACTGACTGTCTGACTATCTATGAAGCCTCTAAACAACTGAGATGGATGTCGAGACAGGCCCACGACATCCTAATGATCTAATACTAAAACTGAAAGCAATGTAAAGGAGTCCTCTGTAATGCAAAGAGGTTCACTAATAGACTCTGAACTGCTCACTGGATTAACGAATGCGCCTGATGCCGATCCTAGTTACATGTGTCTGCATCATAAGACGATGCAGGCCAACTGGCATCAGTACATTGAATGTACGAGTATGCGAGTTGGAAAGCTTAAACAACATAGGCTAGAAAGAATCTGAGAGAAACTGAAGAACTTACCTGGCTCAACTCAACTCAACCTGACTGAACTCATTTCAATATAAAGCAATTTAAAAGCAAATCCAATATAAAGAAAAACTATCTAAAAACATGATATCAACTCTGTATGTATGCAAAGATACAATATAACTCTGAGATAAAAAAAAATACAAATAAACTAATGTATATAAAAATACAATAACTTCTGTGGGAGTTTCTCTAACCAACAACCATCACTTAAGAGCTATAGTGATGATACATCGATCTTCCTCACGCTGCCAGCGCATCCTATACCTGGCCAAAGGTATAGGACCTGAACTACCTAATGGATCCACTAGTCTATTTCGAAAAGGGTTCATCTAAACAGTATGACCCTTTTCTACCCATGATGGCTACATGGTTTAAGGGAGCTGATAGTTATATGAAACCTTCCCCATCAGTGCTCAATACTACTCCCAAAAATATACTAGCTCTTTATGTTTAAAAACATACCTCTTATGTGATTTGAGATTAGTGCTCAAAAAAAAACTTAGCTCAAAGGCTATCTTGGAAATCGCAGTTTCCCTGCTTGCTTCATTTAGAAAGCTATCACTTTTTTTTTAAAACTAGCCCGAAGGCTCTTTGGAAATCTCAGTTTTCGTTCTTATTTAAATGTGAAAACATTTAAAAATCTCTTTGGGAATACTTAGTCCCCCTATACTTTTGAAGAAATGAACTTCAAACTTTACCTTTTACTCTTTGCTTAACTTCAAACTTAAGTCTTAAAACAAGTTAAAACGTTTGTAAAAGACTTATGAAAACTTGAAATGAACTTCTCTTACTTGACTTTTGACTTTGATCTTAACTCTTGCTTGAATTGACTCTTAACTGATCCTTGAATTGAATTATGGATTCAAGGATTATGATTTGTGTTTGGAAAGATCATTTGATGTTTAGGAATGATTTCGAATAGCTAAACTTGAGAAAAGTTACGAAATCACCGTCTTGGAACATGTTCGCGACGCAGAGGTGTTTTAAATAATTATTCGCGAAATTAAATTTTTGGGACAGAGGAGTCCACGTCCTTTTCGCGACGCGGAGCAGATTTTTGTTCACAGTGGGAACAAGTCCGCGACACGGACTTGTTTCATGAACCTTACTCAACTTTTTCCTTCTTCGTTTTTCAGCCTCAACCCACCTAAATTCGATTATCTTCCTCAAATTCGTTTTAGATCCCGATACCCAGCATATGTACTCAAGAACCTAACTCAAAGTAACTCTAAAACACAACATAAAGATCTCGGAAACTCCACAATTCAACCCAATTCAAGAACAACATTCAAATTCAAGAATTCATGTCAAGAACATCAACTTTCAAACTCTTTTAGGATGAATTGCGCTGAAACTAGACATGTTTGGCGCGTGGGTGAATGAACCCAACGCAATGAGAGACTCACATACCTTGTAGGATCAATTCCTTGGCGAATCCACAACCAAAATTGATCGTTCTTGGCGAATCTTGCTTTTCCTCTTCTCCTTTTTCTTGCGTTCCTTCTCCAAAAGCCCTAACTCTATTTCTCAAAAGCGTAAACTGAACTAACTCAGTCTTGACCCCACTTAATTTACTAAAAATGAATTTAATTAATTGGGTAAGGAAAAGACCAAACTACCCTTTTAAATTCTGGATTGGGCATTTCTTGATTCGAACAACCCAACTTCCAACGAACATAATTCACTCATACGAACTCGGAATCGCGCAAACTCAGTGGCGTTGGAAAGATAAATCCAAGATCTTTCCAATATCTGGAACTACACCTAACTCATCCTGAGCTAGGAGTTATGGTCGATTGAAGTTGACCAAAATCTCAACTTTACATTACTTAAAAAATTTCAGATTTCCTTATACTTTCCAAAAATGATTATTTCAAGGTCTTAGCTTCTTTCTAGCTATTTCAAGTTGCGAGATGTTACAGAATGGGTAATTTTTTTTTGGGGGGGGGGGGGAGGGAGGGAGTATGATTTTTTTTTAAACATTTTATAGGAGGGGGGAGGGGGTATGGGGAGGAGGCGGTGGAGTGGGGTAAGAAAAATAATTTAAATTTTATTTTAGAAAAATCATTTTTTTGGATAGTAATACTTTAATATTTAATTTTTAATTAATATTAATAGTTTATTATTTATTTTTTGTCAAGTGAAATATTTTATCCATGTGAAATGTCATGTGTCAAGGTTTTTTCAAATAAAAGAGAGAGAGAATGCATTATTGACACCACTAAGGCGTGTTTTTCAAACTAATAAGTGATAGTTTAGGTATGAAATTCACACTCTCAATAACTTAGATATGAAACTAAAAAAAAGGGAATAGTTTAAATGTGTTTTTGACACTTCTCTAAAAGAAAAACTCAAAAGAAATAAGAAGTCAAAAGTTTGTAACACCTCGGACTTCGAAAGAGCTAAATTGAGATTCGTACAAGTTACTCTTCAATTGTGAGTTTTGGGTCAACTTCAAACGACTATAACTTTTAGTACATAATGAGTTAGGTGTCCCATAAGGTATCAAATCAAAGTTTTTTGAGTCCTCTTTCCAACGCCGCCGAGTTTGCTAAATTTCGAGCTCGGATGAAGAAGTTATGCATGTTTGAGATCCTCTCTAATTAAGGCATTTCATCCATTTTAAGGAAGGATATTTTGGTCTTTTCCTTACCCCTAAAGGCCTACCCACGTCCAAAGTTAAGGGGTCTAATCAGACTAAGTCAATTTTAGACATTCCAAAAGCGTTTAGGAATTTTAGAGCAAGTTCAAGAGGAGAAAGGAGAAGGGTTTCAAGCGTTCTTTCTAGAACTTGGGGATTTCGCCAAGAACAAGTGTTCTTCGAGGTATGTAAGCATTCATAGTGCTGGATTTGTTCCCCCTCACACCAATCATGTGAATTCATCCATAAATTTGTTTTTGAAGTTGTTTGAAATTGAATTCTTGAGAAGTTCTTGAAGTTTTAGCTTCATTCTTTAACGATGAAGTCTTGTTGACTTCTTGAGGTGAGGGTTTTGCGAATGAGTGTTGTTCTTGATGGAATTTGAGTGGGTATTTGATTAATTGTGTTGGGTTTATCAATCCAAACGAGTTTAGAAGGAAATCATTCGATTCTAGATGAGTTAGGTCTTGAATTGAACAAGAAATATTTGTCAAAAAACTGAGTAAGGGATGGGACGCCACGTTAGCAGTGCGCCCAAAATATTGTTCAGTAATTTGGGGCCTGGCGCCACGCCAGCAGTGCACCCCAAACTACCTTCAGTAGTTTGAGGCCTGGCGCCCTGCGTCAGCAGTACGCGAAGGTCGTCAGGCCCCGTTCTTCTCCATTCTTCGTCTCGTATGCGTTCTTTCAAATCATGTCTTTGTTCTCTTCTTAATACTAACTATCTAAGCCTTAATTAATCTTTGAGAGATCCTATATATCCTAATCATAACTCTTAAATTTGCATGTTCAAATCACGGTAAAATTAAGAGGAAAGTTCAAAAGCATTCTGTTGAGTTATTTTGAGAAGTCTTTTGCAATTATCTATAACTTGAGTAAATGAGTATGAGAATGAGGAGACTTGAGTTTCTTGATTCAAAATAAGTATAAGGGAACTAAGTATTCCCAAGTATGTAAACACTTTCACATTAAAAAGAGAGAAACACTGATTTCTAAATGAGTTTATGATGAGTCTTGAGCATTACCACTTTTAAGAGGATTTTTTGAGTAATTATCTCAAATTGAGGAAGAGTTATGTTTTAAAACATATGAGCATGAGTTATATATTATTGGGAGTAGTATTGAGCATTGATATGAGATGAATTCAGACAACTCAAAATTCTCATAAACCATGTATGCCAACATGGGTAAAGGATCATACTTTTCAGATGATTCCTTATTGCTTTTAAGTATAGCTTAGTGGATCCACTTAGTTGAGGCATTCTATACCCTGAGAAGGTATAGGAAAATTCTGGCAGCGTGGGCGAGACGTTGTATCATCATGTAGCTCATAGTGATGGTTGTCGGTTAGAGAATCTCCCAAATAAAAGTAAAGAGTTCATTGTTGTATTTTTATACATTTTGAGCTATTAATTGTCTACTGTTTTAAAAGCTTTATATATTGCATCTTATTATCATTGCTTTCCTATTAAGTTGAGTTGAGTTGAGTTGAGATGAGGTGAGTATGTCTTCCATTTTCTATCAGTTCAGATATATGTTTATGTTTCAACATTTCCCTTTACATGCTCGTACATTCAATGTACTGACGTCATTCGGCCTGCATATTTTCATGATGCAGATACAGGTGTTCAAGGTTATCAACAAGCGCTCCATTGATACCACTTGCATTTCTAGTTAGCTTTGGTGAGCCTCCTTACTTCCGGAGGGTTCCACATTTAGATTTCAGTATTGTTAGGATGTCGTGGGTCTTGTCCCGACTTTCATCGTAGTATTTAGAGGCTTCATAGACAGTAATAGTTGAGGAGTCTTTTTCCCATTTCCCTTGTTGATGTTTTAAAGACTTTGCGTTGAACACTTATGTTCATTTGAGCATTTCAGATAGTTTTGAGTTAAACTATTTTTAGGGAATCTCCAACCCTACACTCTATTTTACTCTCCAAATATAGAGTTTTCTATTTTTCAGACAACCAACTCCAACCCAATTCTCTATTTTACTCTCTAAAAAGAATTTTCTTCTCTATCCTTGATATTAAATTATTATTTGTATTTCTATTTCATTTTCTTATTTCAGAATATAAATCCATTCTTTTTTTTTCAAAATAATCACCCTATATAATTTTCATGTAATATAATTTTTTTAAATTATTTATTTAATATAAAATTATATTTTATTGTAAATTTTAAAGAACAACTACGAAAAATTGAAAAAAGAAATCAACAAGCACAACCACAATCACAAACACAACAATTCTCTAGATCATACACTATCTTTTTTCCGAATATTGTTAAATATGAAAACGACCTACCAAATTACTAAATTATTGTTGTGATTTTAAAAATTATTATGTTATGTATTGTATTGTTATCTTGTATTTAAATTATTATGTCATGTATTGTAGTTTAAAATTAAAATTAAAATTTTATCATTTAAATTTTGTGCATTCTTCATAGTGAAAATCAATAGCTTCGGCGGCGCTTTTTCGCCCTCTCTTCGCTCTGGACAGGAGCGCTAGTGGACTAATATCAAATTATCTCTTAAAGTATCGAAAATTGAAAAAAATATATTTAAAATATTGTTAATTCGGGATGAAAATAGTATATATTAAATAATATATTTTTTTAAATGGTGTACTATATTTAAAAAGAATTACGAATATTAGAAATTTATTTAATAGACTTATATGAAAAATAATATGTTAGTTACAAATAATAGAAATAATATTAAAATAATAAAAAAGTGAAATAGAGAATAGAGAGCTTTTTAGAGAGTGGTTGGAGATTCAATTCTCTATTTTACTCTCCAAATATAGAGAATGGAGAGTAAAATAGAATGAGGTTGGAGATGGTCTAATTAATGAGACATTATGAGTTGAGTTTAGCATTTGGGTTTCCTATATTGTTGAGTAAGTCTTCCGTTGAGTATTGAGTCAGGCCAAGGATTCGCTTGGAGACCAGCGATGGTTCTCGAATACCGACCACTCCTTGGGTGTAGATTTGAGGCGTGACAAAGCTCTTCTCTTTACTATATTCTTCAGCACGATGCTCTAACTAATTGAGTAAATATCCACTACCGGTTGAATGATTTTCAACATTGTTAAAAATGATAAGATTCTCAAAAATAAAAATTATATTTAAATATAAATAAGAAAATAGCAGTCTAAGACAATTTGGACTCTAATTATTTTCTACCAAAAATAGTGAAGATTCATTGCTCGTCTTCATAGTAATTAGTTTTACAATAACATTCTTTATTCAACCCCATAGAAGCAAATCACTCGCATACACGATGAAATTTGAGAGAATCATCAACGTAATTATATATTTCAAATTATAGAAATATATAGAATAAACTTGATTTAATTTACAGAAACTTGATATACCAATAAATTTAATTTAATTTAAAAAAATTGTGCTTAATAAATTCAACGTGAATGATGTTTGATAAGTGCATCCATATACCAACAGAAGTGTGTTTCCTTTCATTAATTAGTTCATTCAATTCTTTTTTTAAAAAAATTGTGAATAGTAGTGACAATGATAATTCTAATTCGATTAATCATCTTAAAAAAGAAAGAGAGAGAGAAAATATTTTTAGAACTTCTTCAATAAATTGGTTCCAATAATGACATTTGCGGAATATCAACAAACTAGAAATTTGTTAATTTATTAAAGCAAAATAAGGGAAGGAATTGGATGTAGTACTAGGAGAATTAAATCACTGTTTAGAAAATATAGAAGGAGATGAAGATGGGGATTTGCAGATTAGTGGGTGTTTAAGAAAATATAAAGAAAAAAATGAAAAAAATTATATGTAGGAGATTTGGTAATTAATGAGTGTTTAAAAAGGAAAAAGAGAAAAAAATATGAACAAGCACTATCAGTGTAAAAGAGTCATCCACCTATAGTGTATACTAGTTAAAGCCGCGAAAGAAAATATGAAAAATTATTGTCAATGTAAAATAGTCATCCTCTTATGAACCAAGTCCCGTCCAATATGGATATCAATGTTATATAAGTAGTTATTGAGATGACAAAAAAAATTAGACTGAGAACAAGCAATAGAGTTGGGTTAATTTAAAATTCGGGTTGAGTAGTGGGCATGAAAATGATTTCATAAAAAATAGTGATATGTGATTCATGGATTATGCACATTGTTGAGTAAAGAGTTTGATTCTCTCATCTCTATTCTTAGTTGAGTTTCTCATCCCCTTTTATCTATATCTATTGTCTAATCTTCTTCCCCTTTAACCTTTTCAATTTTGTTTTAAGGACTATTAGTTGTTATTAGCTTGTTGTTTTCATTTCTCAACTATATTTTGTGTTCTCAATGGTTATAATACTTAACATTGTTGTGTTGGTAACTTGAGTTGTTACATTGGTGCTTTCATTGACATATTGTAATGACAGTGGTGGTATTAATCGATTCAATGATGGCAGTGATCCAGAGGACTAGATTTATAGGATAGAGCAATACATCACTTTCCTAGTTGTTGCTCCCAATTGCACAGGCAAGTGTATATGATCACACAAGTAATATAGTGGCTCTAAAAGAGATGGATTATCGAACACAAATGACTTGTCAATTAAATATGTTACTAAATTATACTAGTCTAATTATTTATTCAAGCGTGCCAAAAGAGTTTAATTTATAATTGAATATTAAGAATGCAAAAATAAAATAAAATTACTTACAATAAGTGGGATAATTCCAGGGCTGCAACATGCATAACGTTTCATTTGTCACATCTCATGTAATGAATTAACTAAGGTTATCAAATTACTGATTTACATGGTTGATTTTATGATCATGATATTTCGACCTCTAATCGCCTACTCCAATCGACTGTCTAACTACATCATTGAACGGAGATAGATAGAACTCAATTGACAAACATTTATATTTCATCTAGTTTCGTAATCAAGCTCGGTGTTCATCCGGGTGTCAATCTTGAACATGAATCTGAGCAAGTGATATGCAAGAGAGATCGAGCTCTTTGTATCTTTTGGTTTATCTACCTCTCCGTCTCTCGAATTCAAGAATAGACAATATATTTATCTCTATGGTGATCAAGCATGAAATACTAAATCAAGAATACAAAAGTAATTTAAGCGATAACCAACATTAATTCAAACTTTCGATGTTCAACAATTACCCATAGCTATAATTGCAGAACAAGGGGTCTTTAGCTACCAATGTCTAAGAAAAGAATCCTAAAATATTGAAAACTTTATACTTGATGCCCTCTTAATAATTATTATTAATTGCAGAACAAGGGGTCTTTAGCTACTAATGTCTAAGAAAAGAATCCTAAAATATTGAAAACTTTATACTTAATGCCCTCTTAATAATTATTATTAATGGACTACTTATAGATCTAAAAAATCCTAAATAAAATAATTGAGTCTAAAACAAAGTGAGAAACCAAACTAAAAAGAATTGGATTTCTGCGTAAACACTGACCGACTTCAACAACGCGACTTCCGCCGCCTTCAACAATTTGGTAGTGTTTCAATTGGTGCCACGTGGTAGCAAGGCTGATGATCAATTGGATTGGCTTTCTTTGATTTCTAGAATATTTGAATATATATAAATATTAATAAAATATTCAATTTAATCAATTAGGTTGTTTGCTTGATTTCCTTCTATAATCTTCCATTTTTAATTCGTTTAGCCTCAAATTTCATCTTACATCAATTTACTCCTATAAATAAAATACACTATTTAGCACAATTCATAAAATCTATGCTAAAAAAAATAAATAGAAATACTGAATGTGAGACAAATAATAATTAAAACTATATATTTTTGGCCTCACATCTCTAAGGAATATTAACTGCCTTTTCCTTCCTTATATCTTAATGATGAGTCCCTCGAATGGTTCTGTTGGAAGTTCCGCAACAAACAATTTTTAATTAGAATCATTTTAAGGAGAAGTTAGCCTTGCATTTTCGGAAACAAACCTATGCAAAGTCTCTTATTGTGGACGCCCAATACCAATATTTTAGCTTTACTATAAATAAAAAATGGAGGACAAGTGTCAACAGGTTATAGTAGATGTAGAGATTAGTGTTGTTACAGTCTTTAGTTGAGAGATTGATTCTCCTTTGTTCGAAGAAAATGTTGAGATCCATTCGAAGCTATTTGACACTTCCATCAATGAACGCTCAAGCCATGTGAAATATATGTTTGATGAAATGTCTACTGGAATTTTCACCAAAGAAGTAGAGGAAACATCTTCAGCCTTTAGCTTGATAACTGATTTGGAAGATATTGAGTCACCTAAGGCGTTAAACAATATTTTCTATAATTACTTCCCCAAGGTAGTCGCAGAGGTTCAACCCGAGCATCCAATCAAAACGCTTTAATTTAATCCAATTAGAATGCTTGATACTTTGTAGTTGTACATAATCAAAGTATTGATGATGAATCACCAGGCCTTGAACACATCGAAGTCCAACTGTTCTATGAATGTTTCCAAAGATAAATATCAAAAGTGTAACACCCAGAAAACTAGTAGGTGAAACTAGAGCCTTACGTGAGAGTTTTAGAGGTTGATGTGTGGGTTAAAATCGTAAAATTTCTTCTCGAACTTAGAATGAAGGGTTTAGGGGCTAAACATCAAGGTACGACCCCACCCCCAAAGGACTAACCAAGGGTCCTTGAGGAGGACCCTAAAGCCTGACCCCAAAACTGCCCAAAAAGGGCCACCTACGGATGGCACCTACGGCCAGTAGGTGGACCCACGCCCCATGGATGGGTATCGTGGGTCAAGAGCCAAATTGAGGAGTTGTAGACCACCACCTACGGACCTACAGGATGCCCCGTAGACCCACCCACGGTCCATGGGCCATGGGCGTGGGTCATGCCTGCAAGTTGTCCAAGTTCGGCCAAGGTAAGGGGCTATTAAGTAATTTCCTTTTTAGTTAGTTTATTGTAGGGTCAATTTATATTATTTTAATAGACCTATATAAGGCTTTTTAGGCCATTAACTAACCCTTACAACAAGGTCAACCAAGGTTCAAAAAGAGGTCCTCTAACCAAGATTCCCCCAATGGTCAACAAGGATAGGGTGTCTAACCCTAAATCTCAAGGAGGAAATGGAGGCGACTCTTTCTTTTGAAAGATCTACATATGCCAAGTGTGGGAAGCAACATGTGGGTAAGTGCCTAGCTGGCACGGATGGTTGCTTTAGGTGTGGAAAGAAAGGTCATAAGATGAGAGATTACCCGACACTCATGGAAAAAGGGAGAGAGGCCAAGCAATATTCCCTTAGTGATCCGGATCCCAATGCTCCAAAGTATGGTCGCTTCTATGCACTCTGGTCTAGAGAGGAAAAATGAGCCCTTCCAGATGAAGGCACCGATATGTTGATAGTTCCCTATAGATATAGATGTTTTACTAAGATCCTTATGCTATTTGTTAGATTTTGATATTAGCCTTAGTAGGGGCTTACTCCCAAGGGGGAGTTGGTATGCTTAGAAAGCAAGATTATTGAGAGTTCCGATATCCTTATCTCTTTCTTCTATTCATATTCTAGCTTGAGACAAAGAGTTCCTTGTGACTTGTTTCATGATTTGGAGTCATGAGTGATTTATGTGTTTCCATGATCTCCTTATGTTATGCATATACTTAATGAAATTTATGTTTAGTGAGAAAAAGAGTTTTCATGATTTATGTTTCTCATGTTGTAGTGCATTTAGTATTGAGTTGCCTATATGCTTCATGAGATAATTGTCAAACATGCTTTAATATGCTTTTGAGAGTAATTGCATAATTTGCTTCATGGTGTTGAGTTGAGCATGCTTTCAGTTGGAGAAGGTAGTTCCTCCTACGAATTTGAGAAATGTGAAGTTTGCATGCATAATGGGTTGCTAGATGTAGTTCCTACTTCCTTGTATTAAATTGAGATGGAGTTGATGTATCCTCCTTTGAATTGTGCATTATTTGATGTTTCATGCATGATGGGCTGCTAGTTTTGAGTCTTTAATTTCGTAAGGTGTCTAGATCATCATTCTAGGAAGAATGTTCCCAAGGGGGAGATATTGTAACACTAGGAAAACTAGTATGTGAAACTAGAGCCTTACATGAGAGTTTTAGAGGTTGATGTGTGGGTTAAAATCGTAAAATTTCTTCTCAAACATAGAATGAGGGGTTTAGGGGCTAAACGTCAAGGTACGACCCCCCCGATGACCAACCAAGGGTCCTTGAGGAGGACCCTAAAGCCTAAACCCAAAACTACCCAAAAAGGGCCACTTACGGATGACATCTATGGCCAGTAGGTGGACCCACGCCCCGTGGATGGGTGTTGTCGGTCAAGAGACAAATTGAGGAGCTGCAAACCACCACCTACGGACCTGCAGGATGCCCCGTAGACCCACCCATGTTCCGTGGGTCATGCCTGCAGGTTGTCCAAGTTCGGCCAAGGTAAGGGGCAATTATGTCATTTCCTTTTTAGTTAGCTTATTGTAGGATTGTTTTATACTATTTTAATAGACCTATATAAGGGTTTTTAAGCCATTAACTAACCCTTACACCTTATAAATCCCAAGACCTAAATCTATAACTAACTCTCCCCCAAAAACTTTTTCTAGAACTCCAAAGAAGAAGAAGAAGATCAAGTTAGGGCTTGAAGAAGAAGGCTTTTTGACACGAATTTGTTGGATTTCTTCACCTAAGGTATGGTAGTGTTTGATCCATGTATAGTTTTCATCTATCGAGTCCCTCCAAACTCAATTTCAAACTTGTAACTTTACCCAAAAACTAGGGTTCTACTCCAAGTCATGGATTCACTTCAAAAATGTTTCTAATGATTTAATTGCTTTATATTATGATAAAATTGATGATTATTTACTGTTTTAAGATGAATTCCTCAAGAATCCATGAATTCCCCCAATTCTTCTAAACTGGATCTTAAGGTATGGGTGTTGATTGATGTAAGTAGAATGTTATCGAATTATGAATGTTGTGGATTGATTACTTGAATTATGTATTAATTGAAGAATTATTATGGTTTATATGTTGAATTTCCCCCAAGAAACCATGAAATCCCCATGTCCCCAATCTATGAACTTGTGATGTGGGTGAATTGTAGGAAGATGAATATCATGAGAATGTACTTGTAGTAGTTGAACTATTTGAATCATGTTATTATCCATGTCTAATGTAGTAATCCTAGATGTGTTGTTGAATCACGATCTATGGTCCTTGAAGGGTAATTTATGAGAATTATGCATGACTATGAGATATATGTATTTGATTATGACTATGATGTAATTGTTGTGTTGAGTGAAAGGTTATTCTCGATTATACACTTATGAATGATAATGACATGTTGTGGGAGGTTTTCTCACAATATGGGGATCCTTAGGATGAAAGGTTATTCTCACCTATTTAATATATGAGTTATCTTATGAATGATAGTCAGGTTAAGATGGATATTGATAGAGATGGATACTCATACGTGAGTTGAGGCGGGGTATCTAGTATTAATCTTCGTATCCCATTTCTCCCATAATAATGAACTCAAGTAATGTAATAATAAGTACTCCGTGGGGAATAATGCTAAGCACCGAGTGGATATTGATTGAGATGGAAGCTCATACGTGAGTTGAGGCGGGGCTTCTAGTAGCAATCTCTTGAGATGGATGCCCATACGTGATTTAAGGCGGGGTATCTAGTAGCAATCTCCTTATCCCATAAACTATGTGCCCTCGTAGGTTATTAGCTAGTGGATCCACCTAAGCTAAATGTTAATGGTTCTACCTTAGGCAAGCAGGATATATAACTCTTTTCCGTGTGAGTAACACCGGATTCCATGATTTGCTCACATGGTCTATGTCGGTTAAGGCTTACCCCCACAATGAATGATAATGAACTATAAATTCTCAAGAATGCACTACTTAGTGTGGGTGGGGGTATGGGACTTCATCCATGCATAGCATAAGTAGGCTTTGAGAGTAGTTATGGTGTGCTCTTTAATGTTATAATACTTTATGAAATATGCTTATGATGATGCTACTAAGTATGTTGATATGAAGGCTAATTGTAATGAAGCATGCTTAATGCGGATTGATGTTATGAGTTGCTTTTCCTTGATATGACTTAGCAAATGTGAAGGTTTCCTTGTTTATGAGTATGATGACATCAAAGAATGGTAAGTATGATTATGGTGGCCTAAAAGTGGTACTTAGTGTAGATGGGATTATGAGATCTTTATCTAAACATTGCACAAGTATAACTTAGGGTTACTTATGAGATGGTTCTATTATGTTATAATGAGTTATATGTTGAATATGCTTGTGACTTATGCTTTTGTACTAAAGTGCATGATGATTCTCAAACTTGGCATATAGCATGGTTTTCAACCAAAATGTCCCTTTTAGCATGTTTTCAAGGATTTTTATGCATGGCTATCATACTTAGTGCATTTTTATACTAACCCATATTTTCTACATTTTTCACAAAGTGTAGGTTCTGGTTCTTAAGATGATTCTCTATTGGTTCAAGCTTGGATCGACTATTCTCCTAACTTGTGGTGAGTCCTCAAGATTCGAGGACGTATGATTCATTAGTAGTTTCTTTCTAGTCATTTTATGTTTCGGATTATGTTGAAAAGGCTGTGACCCTATTGTTGATTCAAAGATTGTATTAGATGGCTAAATTGAGACAAGTTACACTTTCGCTTGCTTTTATAAAAGACTTTGATTGTATGGATAAAAGTTTTAAATTCCGCATCATTTCTTTTATCTTATGCTACGATATGCTAAGGGCTTGTATGAGACCTTTCGGGGTCAAGTACGTCTTGTCACATCTAGGGGGTACTCCTGGGTTGTGACAAAAAGGTACATAATGGCTACTACTTATATGAATCATAACTCTAGTAAACATGAAATTGATCTTGAGCCATTTGATGAAATGTATCTTCTTGAATTTTTCTTAGAGCCTGAGATTATTAAGGATCTATATCTTGATAATTATTTTTTGAAGATTAAGGATAACATTCAACCAAGTAACATGCCGTCAGAGGAAATGCTGCTTGTTATGGATCATGAAAAAATAAATGGTGACAATATTTTATGTCATTTTTGTTTAATCATAGTGTGAGTTCCTCTATTATCTCTGTGAATGAAACTAGAATGAATATTTATGTATGAAATTTGAGAATACGTTTCAACTCCAACAAGTTATACAGATACAGTGAACAAGGATCCACTACAGTTGTTGGGATCTATTGGCAAGTCTTACTTCATTCCATATACTAATTAATTTTACAATTCAAGTGTGGGATTCCAATCAAAATTTGTGTATATATGAATTCGTACATGATTGAAAATAAAATAATTGACATAGATATTAATGGAATAGCACTGAGAACAATTGAAAGATATTGTTGATTCACAAAAGGAGGATCACAATCTTCTCGTGATAAATTGCAGTCATCTACAAATACCTCGACATTGGTACCCATAGAAGACTAGAAAGCTCTTGTTATTTGTTTGCCTCTACCAATGAGGATTATTAATATGGTCATGATCAGCAAGGGTCAAACAAAGGTTATTGAGAAGTCTTACATGCGACATCTGCAACAGTCCCTGGGACAACGAGATACAAAGCTTTGCTTTTGACTTTTGACATCGACATATTATGATGAGTTGTTTAAACTTTACATGAACACTCTATTTGAATTGACCACTGAAATATCAGACAAAGATGATGATGATGTTATTGTTATTCAAGCAATTATACTTTGGAGTAAAGTCCCTAAAATAGATGGTTCGCAATGCTGCGAAAAGAAATGCAGTTTTCGATGGATATATACATCACTTGTGGCTTAGTCTTAAAAGAGAAATGTTCTCACTGGAAGAAGAGGAATTGATTTTCACTCTCCATGTCATCTTTGAACTGCAACACAATTAATAGAAACTTCACAAGATCGACGAGTAAATTTCTCTTTACCTGCTCTGACAGTACCAATACATAATTTTGACCTCTTAATTAGTAGATGAGTACGTTATATTAGGATCAAGATGCACGTACTGGTGGAATAGTATGTGTTGTAATGCATGAAAAAATAACATATTTCTTTGAAGAGAGAGGTGCACTATTCTTCTTTGGATCATTTTGTCCTGTACGTGAGGTGGCTTTCACTTATTTTTGGCAGGAATGTTTCATGGTTTGATATTGGGAGTGTGCTGATGGGTTATGAGGTTTGAGTTATTTCGTTCATGATACCGACATATATAATCGAAATTACACCTAAATATCTTCGAGACTCATTCACCATTATCAATCAATGATATGTTGTGGGGGGATCACTTTTATACACTGAAAAACATGCACAACTTTTTTTAGCACTTTAAAAGGAACACTGTCAAATAACTACTTCAGTAGAAGAATTCATACCATTCCTTCAAATATTCACCAAGGCTAAGATTCTTGATTTTCTAAAAAAGAAGTATGCTTGTTCTCTGGTATTTGGAGTTGGACTAGTGGTATTGCATCAAATTGGACAAGTTAAGCTTATATTTGTACTTGTACCAGAAAAGTACATATCATTCTTGCCAATTCTTAAAGGCTAGATCTCTCATCTTCATTCTTAGTCGAGCTTTTCATTCCCTTCTATCTATATTTGTATTTTCTGATATGATCTTCTTCCCCATCTATTAACCTTTTCGGCTTTGTTTTAACGACTGATAGTTATTAGTATTAGCTTGTTGTTTTCATTTCTCAATTGTACTTTGTGTTCTCAATAATTATAATACATATCATTGTTGTGTTGGTAACTTGAATTGTTACACATCCACTGACAATAAATACTAGTTAATGCCGCCCAATATTTGTCGCCTGCTATTTAACGTTCCTAAGCCCAGATAACATGTTTCAAGTATGATTCTTTTTCTTTGATTTACGGACTAATATCATTGCCTACTTAAGCTACTATGAAAAGTTTAAATTGATTATACAAAATTTTCTAAGGAGCTTTGCTACCTAATTATCATTGTTGATGATGAAGTACCAATTTTTTTTTCATATATAGACTACGGATCGTGTATTGGTCCCATAGAGAGGTGTAAGAAACCAAAGATATTGTTTCTATTGTCCTGCATTTACGGACCATAAAATGAACCGTAGATGCTCCTCGTGGAATATTTTGACAATTTTTCATTTATGATTGTTTTGAACTTTAACCCCTAAATTGCATCATTTTAACCCATCCTAAGTGGATTTTTAGGAAATTTAATCGACTAAAATTCCCCTACTTACACGTAAGACTCAAAATCAAAAATCTTTCACACGTTCTAAGTTCTCTCAAGCAGTAAATTAGAGTTCTTCATCTTCAAGCTTCAAGTTCAGGAATCCACCAAGATTTTCTATTTCAAGTATATGATATTTTCATTAATTGGTATCCTTTCATCCACTGAGTCTCAATGAAAACCTTATAATTCAGTTTTTTATGATCACCATGAATTTCAATGTAGGTCAGTTTCCCTTCGTTAATAACCTATAAATACATGTTTTTCACTTGTGTCTTTTAAATTGAACGTTTTAGTTAGAATATATGTTTTTTATGATTTGTTTTATATTCATCCTTTTAATTCCATATGCATAAGACACTTTCAGATAAAATGCATGTCTATTTTTTCCAGTATCAGTTTTCACTATGAGCTATTCAGTTTATTAGTATTATATAATTTATCAGCATAAATTCAGTTTAAAGTATTACTTAGCATCGAGGAGACTTAGGGATGAAAGTTTACCCATCAATTTAGACTATGACCTTTAATAGTAATTCCTAGTCCAAAACCACATGTCATTGTAGGTTATAAAGGGTCACCCATCAGTGTATTGACACCTTAGTCCTTTGGACATCAGTATAATAAATGTTATATTGTGTGGGTAGCTCGACTTATAATCCATTGTTGTCATCATCAAAAGGAAAAATTATTACTGAGAAAAAGAAGAACATGAATATAGTTTTGATGATTGACAAAGTGAACTTAGTTCACTACTCGTTATATTATGTGTACTCTCTAAGATGATCAAGACTCTTTATAAGCGACATGAATGAACAAGGACAACTTATACATATAAGAAAGATCGGAGCAAAAAAGAAAAAATAAATAACAAAAATAAAGAAGCAACAGAGAAAATAAATAAATAATTGAAATAGGGGAACAAAGAAGTAATGAAATAAATAGAAGAATTAGAAAAGAAAAATGAAAATAAATAAAGAGAATATTGAATCCAAATAGGAGTCAAGAAGGCAAACTTCTAGAAAGAAGAAAATCACAAATTACTGAATAAAGAATGCACGATATTGTTTACGAAATGAAGAAAAGACTAACACAAACAAGAAAAGAAACTCAAAGAAGATTTCAAGTCTTGTTGGAATTAAACACATATGGTAAGAATTGTACCAAACAAAGTTTCCTTAGAGAAGTTGTGTTAGACAAGAAACATATCTCCAAAGCCCTGAGTTATAAGAATGCAACATATAAAAGCAAAAGTACAAGCATTGAAAAACTCACCTATTGCATATCCAAATTTCCTTAGGGCTATTAGGGAAGGATTAAGCACACCACAAATCAGAAGAAGCACTTCTAGCAGTTAACAACTTTTTTGCAGATGCTATTCTTACATATATAGCAATTATAAGTTAATAATCTAGCATTCTTCATTCATTTTCTATATTCTGAAGTAAGTTCAATTGATGTGAGTATTCGCTTTTGGTAAGAGCTTTGGAGCGATATCACATCAGGACATAGGAGTGAAAAAAGGGTACTTCCTTTGGCATTGTAATAAGATTGTGGTGTAATCTGCATAGATGTAGCAATTAGTAGTTTATAATTGTCGTTGTTATCCCAAATTTAGAGTTTGGATGGTGGTATCAATCTCAATTGAGGTTCAATCCATTAAAATCTAGATATGGAATAACAAAGGGCGATTAAATAAGTTGGGGAAAGAACACTTAGCTAGTGAACAAGAGAGGCATGTCAAGTCATCTACAACTAGATGTAGTTAGAGACAAAAGTTTATATTAAAGAGTGGGCTGAAGTTGTTTGATTATTTCAAAATATAATAAAAGTATATGTAACACCTCGCTAAGTGAAAGAGCTAGAATTAGAAAGATCCATTTTTGGAAAGAATGAAAAATCTGAAAATTTGTTTAAGTTATGTTAAGTTTGAGTTTTGGGTCAACTTCAAATTACCAAAACTCCTATATCAGGATGATTTAGGTGTGATAAAAGATACCGTAGGAAAGATCTTTGAATTTTCTTTCCAACGCAACCAAGTTTGCTCAATTCCAAGTTCATATGATGGAGATATGTCCATTTGAAGTTGAGTTGTCTAGAAAAGGAAAGTCAAAATCGGATTTTAGAAGGGTATTATGGTCTTTTCAATACCCTATTAATTAAATTCGGTTTTGGTAATTAAATTGGGTCTAAACTGAATTGGTTCAGTTTACACAATTGAAAATCACACTAGGGTTTTTAGAGAAAGAACACAAGAGGAGAAAGGAGAAGAAAAGGTCTAGATTCGTCGATTTCTTGAGGAATTGATTGTGGATTTCGACAAGGATTTTGATCCTACGAGGTATATGAGTTCACAGAACATTGGGTTCGTTCACCCATGCGCCAAACATGTTTAATTCAGTGTGTTTTCGTCCTAAAAATATTGAGAATTCGATGTTCTTCAGTTGTGTTCTTGAATTGCTTTCGTTCTTGAATTTGGAATGAGATTGAGGAGTTTTTGAGAGTTTAATGTCGATTATTAGAGTTTCTTTGAGTTAGATTCTTGTGTATATATTTTGGGTACCTGAATCTAAAGAGATATTGAGAAAAAGAATCGAAATTAATCGAATTAAGGTCAGAAAATGAGAGGAAAAATTCGCCAAGTTTGACTGGGGGAAAGCTGGCGCGGCGCTCCCCTGTAATGCCAAGAAGGTTGGGGCGGCGCGTCAGCAATGCTCCCAAAATGGTTCTCTGAACTTTGGGGCTGGCGCGCCGCACCAGCAATGCACCAGGGCTGTCCGCCCTAACCTATTTTTCGTCGTTTAGCCCGTTTGAGTCCTTCTAAAGTATACTAACACTTCCTATCGATTCTAACTACTCCAAATGACTTCTAAATATCTAGAAATCATCCATAAACATGAATCATAATCTTGAATCCATAAATTCAAATTCAAGTAAAGTTAAGAGCCAAGTCTAGAAAGTTCATAGAGTTTTCCAAGAAGTCTTTTCTTCAAAAGAGTATATGGGGACTAAGTATTCCCAAATGAGTAAATGTTTTCACATTTTAAAATAGAGAGAAAACATTGATTTCCAAAAGAGCATTTGAGCTAGTTTTAAGTAATTATCTCAAACCACAGAAAGTGTTTTTATTTTTAAACATATAAGCTGAGTATTTTGGGAGTAGTATTGAGCACCGATGTGGGGAAGAGTTCATAACAACTCAATGTCTCCATAAACCATGTAGCCAACGTGGGTAGAAAGGGGGGTCATACTTTTTAGATAATTCCTTATTTCTTTTTAGCATAGACTAGTGAATCCACTTAGTTAAGGCGTTCTATATCCCAGCAAGTTATATGACAGTTCTGGCAGCGTGGGCGAGATGATGTATCATCACATAGCTCATAGTGATGATTGTCGGTTAGAGAACTCCCACAAAGTTATATTACTTTATTGTATATATGTATATTGAGTTGTTTATTACTGTTTTAAATGCTTTATATAAACTGCATCTTTAATGTTGTTTAATTCTGCATTTGAGTTGAGTATCCATGAGTTGTGTAAAGTTGAGGTAAGTGTTTCTTTCAGATTCCAATTCAAGCTTATGTATTATTTAGATTTCCCCTCGCATGCTCGTACATTTAATGTACTGATGCCATTTGGCCTGCATCATTTTATGATGCATATACAGTTAACTAGGATCAGCATCCAGTGCCTCGTTGATCCAGTTGATCACTCAGAGTGAGTTGGTGAGCCTCCTTGCTTTCCGGAGGATTCCCTTTTTATTGCTTTGATTAGTTAGTTCATTAGGATGTCATGGGTCTTGTCCTGACGTCCATCTCAGTTGTTAGAGGCTTCATAAATAGTTAGTTAGTTCAATTGTCATTATCTTGTTATTGGCTTATGTTGAATCTTGAGTTGCCTCTTTGGATAAGTTAGATGTTATTTCTAAACATTCGCAGTTTATATATTTAGACAGTTTGTTTAAGATTGTATTTAAGTACATTTTATGTTGAGTAAGTCTTCCGCTGAGAGTCTAGCCAGGCCAAGGGTTCGCTAGGGGCCAGCAATGGTTTTCGAGTGCCAATCCCGCCCAAGTTGTAGGCTCGGAGGGTGACAAACTTGGTATCAGAGCACAGAGTTCATGAGTCCTAGGGAGTCTATGAAGCCATGTCTGTAGAGTCCTGGTTATCGATGTGAAGCGCACCACATCGATAATTAGGAGGCTGCAACACTTAGGAACTATCTCACTTTTTTCGTATTCATTTCGTGCAATAAAGTTAATCTCTATAAATTTTCCTTCTAAGTAGTGCTTGTGTGTGTCTTTCAGTTGATCATGCCTCCACGAAGAGTTGTTAGAGGTCGTCCTGCTAGGAGGAATGCCGAGGAACAAGGGGTACCTAAAGCACCTGAAGTGCAACCCTAAGGAGAGGTCGCCAATACAGAGTTCAGGGAAGCGATCAGAATGTGAAGTCAAGCGGTGACCAATCAAGTTGTTCAGAGAGAGAACCGGCAGGAAGTGAATGATAATTCAAGAATCTGTGAGTTTCTTAGGATCAATCTTCCAAGCTTCGCTAGTTCAAGCACCACTGAGGATCTGGAAAATTTTATTAAGGAACTGCAGAAGGTATTTGAGGTTATGCACGTTGCCGATCTTGAGCGAGTGGAACTAGCTGCATATCAACTAAAGAGTATTGCTAGGACTTGGTTTGACCAGTGGAATAAGGGTAGAGTTGAGGGTGCACCAATTTTGAATTGGGCTATGTTTGAGGAGGCTTTCTTAGGGCGTTTCTTTCCCCATGAACTGAAAGAAGACAAGGTACGAGAATTCCTTACTCTTAAGCAGGATTCACTGAGTGTTCATGAGTACAGTTTAAAGTTCACCCAACTTTATCGATATGCTCCGGAGATGGTTGCGGATATGAGAAGCAGGATGAGTCTATTTGTTGCTAGGATATCTTGTCTGTCAAGTAAGGAGGGCAAGACAGCAATGCTAATAAGGGACATGGACATAGAGAGACTTATGGTTTATGTGCAGCAGGCTGAGGAAGAGAAGTTGAGGGATAGAGAAGAATTCAGAAACAAGAAAGCTAAGACAGGTAATGAGTCCGGGCAGCAAAGGAGTAATGTGAATCGTTCTTCCTTTCACTAAAAGCAAAAGGGACATGCTCCATCATCTGCTAGTGCACCTGCACCAACGAATAAAGGTGAGTATAATAATCAAAATTCGTAGAATTTCTGAGCTAGACCTGCTCAGTCTCAGGGTAGTGTGGCACAAGGAAGTAATTAGGCTCCTGCATGTGCTAAGTGTGGTAGGAACCACCCAAGTGCTTGTCGCGATGGCTCTACTTGTTGTTTCAAGTGTGGTCAAGAGGGTCACTTCATGAAAGAGTGTCCTAAGAACCGGCAAGGTAATGGGAATAGGGGCAATAGAGCCTAATCTTCTTCAGTTGCTCCACCAGACAGGGCTGCACCTAGAGGAGCTACTTCAGGGACTGGTGGAGGAGCAAACCGCCTATATGCGATCACTAGTCATCAAGAGCAAGAGAATTCTCCAGATGTTGTCACTGGTATGATCAAAGTCTTTACTTTTGATGTTTATGCTTTGCTAGATCCAGGAGAGAGTCTATCTTTTGTGACTCCTTATGTTGCAATGAATTTTGATGTTCTTCCTGAGCTTTGTGCACCCTTTTGTGTTTCTACACCTGTTGGGGAGTCTATTCTAGCTGAGAGAGTCTATCGTGATTGTACTATTTTTGTCAATCACAAGAGCACTATGGCAGATTTAGTTGAGTTAGACATGGTAGATTTTGATGTTATTCTGGGTATGGACTGGTTTCATGCCTGTTATGCCTCCATTGATTGTAGAACTCGAGTCATCAAGTTACAGTTTCCTAATGAGCCAGTCTTTGAGTGGAGCAGTAGTTCAGCAGTGCCTAAGGGTCATTTCATTTCGTACCTCAAGGCGAGAAAGTTTGTTTCCAAGGGTTGTGTCTATCACTTAGTTCGAGTTAATGACTTTAGTGTTGAGACACCTCCTATTGAGCCAGTTCCAGTTGTAAGTGAGTTTCCTCAGGTCTTTCCAGATGATATACCTGGAGTCCCTCCTGAGAGAGAAATAGACTTCGGTATAGATATTCTTCCCGATACTAGTCCAATATTTATTCTTCCATATAGGATGGCACCAGCAGAGTTTAAAGAGCAGTTGAAAGATCTCCTTGAGAAGGGTTTTATTCAACCAAGTGTCTCACATTGGGGAGCTCCGGTCGTATTTGTGAGGAAGAAGGATGGTTCCCTTAGAATGTGTATAGATTACCGTCAGTTGAACAAAGTTACTATCAAGAATAAGTATCCTCTTCCGAGAATTGATGATCTCTTCGATCAAATTCAGGGTGCCACTTGTTTCTCGAAGATAGACCTCAAATCTGGCTACCATCAGTTAAGTGAGGGAATGTGATATTCCAAAGACAGCTTTCAGGACCCGTTATGGTCATTATGAGTTTCTGGTCATGTCGTTTAGTTTAACTAATGTGCCTGCAGCGTTCATGGACCTTATGAATAGAGTATTCTAGCCTTATTTAGATATGCTTGTTATTGTATTCATTGATGACATACTAATTTATTCGAGAAATGAGGAAGATCATGCTAGTCATCTCAGAATAGTTCTCCAAACTCTAAAGGATGGAGAGTTGTATGCCAAGTTCTCTAAGTGTGAGTTTTGGCTTGAGTCTGTGGCATTCTTAGGCCACATTGTTTCTGGTGATGGAATTAGAGTTGACACTCAGAAAATAGAGGCAGTACAGAATTGGCCTAGACCCACATCTCCAACTGATATTAGGAGTTTCTTGGGGTTGGCTGGATATTATAGAAGGTTTGTACAGGGGTTCTTATCTATTTCATCCCCTTTGACCAAGTTGACTCAGAAAACAGTGAAGTTTCAATGGTCTGAAGCTTGTGAGAAAAGCTTTCAGGAATTGAAAACTAGGTTGACTATTGCCCCAATATTGACCTTACCAGAAGGTATGCAAGGCTTTGTTATATATTATGATGGGTCCAGAGTTGGTTTGGGTTGCGTGTTAATGCAGAATGGTAAAGTTATAGCTTATGCCTCCAGACAACTGAAAGTTCACAAGAAGAATTACCCAATCCATGATCTAGAGTTGGCTGCTATAGTATTTGCTTTGAAAATATGGCGTCATTATCTTTATGGTGTTCATGTGGATATGTTCATCGATCACAAGAGTTTTCAGTATGTATTTAGTCAGAAAGAGCTTAATCTCAGACAAAGGAGATGGTTAGAGTTACTCAAGGATTATGACATAAGTATTCTCTATCACCCGGGTAAGGCTAACGGTGTTGCTGATGCATTGAGCAGGTTGTCTATGGGTAGTACTTCCTATGTTGAGGAAAAAAAGAGGGAGTTAGCAAAAGATGTGCACAGACTTGCACGATTAGGAGATCGACTAATGGATTCCACAGAAGGATGAGTAGTAGTGATGAATGGGGCTGAATCATCATTAGTGTCTAAAGTTAAAAGAGAAACAAGACCAAGATCCTATTTTGCTTGAATTGAAGGCAAATGTTCATAAGCAAAAAGTAATGGCTTTTGAACAAGGGGGAGATGATGTTTTGAGGTATCAAGGTAGGTTGTGTTTACCAATGGTGGATGAACTCCAAGAGAGGATCATGGAGGAAGCTCATAACTACAGATATTCCATTCATTCGGGTTACATAAAGATGTATCGTGACTTGAGAGAAGTATATTGGTGGAATAGTGAAACGACCCAAAAAAAATGCCCGAAAATGTGCTTCGGAAACACCTATAATTGTAATTTTCATATATCTCAAAATCCGTGCATGATTTCAGAAATTCGACTTCATATTCTTATTCAGGGGGTGAAATTGAGTGGGAAATGGGTCTAACCCGAATTTTAGAGCAACCGTATCAAAATTCGAAAATCGCAAAAAATGCGATTTGGAGGGTCAACTTTAAAGGGGCATATCTCTTAGCACACAAAGAACTGGAAGGGCCACAACCTATTAAATTAAAGCTCTTTGAGTTAGCTTTCCAACGCACTTGGTTTCACCTCATTCCGA
>JAJOOF010006791.1:0-49009 GCA_029582545.1 Solanum lignicaule | reverse complement strand
TTGTGACTTTACTGAAGGGTGGCGACTTTACCTAAGAGTTGTGACTTTTTCGATGAGTTGTGACCTTTTTGAAGGGTTGTGACTTTTCTAAAGGGTTGCAACTTTTCCAAAGAGTTGTGACTTTACTGAAGGGTGGCGACTTTACCTAAGAGTTGTGACTTTTTCGATGAGTTGTGACCTTTTTGAAGGGTTGTGACTTTTCTAAAGGGTTGCAACTTTTCCAAAGAGTTGTGACTTTACTGAAGGGTGGCGACTTTACCTAAGAGTTGTGACTTTTTCGATGAGTTGTGACCTTTTTGAAGGGTTGTGACTTTTCTAAAGGGTTGCAACTTTTCCAAAGAGTTGTGACTTTACTGAAGGGTGGCGACTTTACCTAAGAGTTGTGACTTTTTCGATGAGTTGTGACCTTTTTGAAGGGTTGTGACTTTTCTAAAGGGTTGCAACTTTTCCAAAGAGTTGTGACTTTACTGAAGGGTGGCGACTTTACCTAAGAGTTGTGACTTTTTCGATGAGTTGTGACCTTTTTGAAGGGTTGTGACTTTTCTAAAGGGTTGCAACTTTTCCAAAGAGTTGTGACTTTACTGAAGGGTGGCGACTTTACCTAAGAGTTGTGACTTTTTCGATGAGTTGTGACCTTTTTGAAGGGTTGTGACTTTTCTAAAGGGTTTTGACTTCTTTTTTATAAGGCACAAAACGAAGTTTCTCATACACTACCCTTTGTTGGCTATAAAAAGAGGGGCTTCCTCAAATGTTTAAACTATGGGGAAGGGAAGAGAAAGTATATTTAAGAGGTGTAATAAGACATTTTAAGAGTAACTAATTTTTGATTTAATAATATTCACATTATTTTTAAAAATAGTGTGGTGGTAAATGGTTTGATATTAACGTGCAACGCACATGCGTCAAAACTAGTTACCTTAAAAGCATGAACTCCGAACTTGAATATTAAATTACTATAATGTCCCTAACTTAGGTTGTGACTTTTTTGATGTGTTGTGACATTTCTGATAAGTTATGACTTTTTTCATAGGGTTTTGATTTTTCGATGAGTTGCGACTAAAGCAAAGAGTTGTGACTTTTCCAAATAGTTGTGACTATTTCAATAAGTTGTGACTTTTCCAAAGGGTTGTGACTTCTTGGAAAGGTCATGACTTTTCAGATAAGACACAAAAAAAACTTGTTCATACTATCCTTTGTTGACTATAAATAGAGGGGTTTCCTCTCATTTTTCAATCATAATTTTTTTGAATCTTCTACTCTTCTTCTTCTTGCATTTTAAAAAATTTCTTCTGATTTATTGTCGTTGAGTGAGTTCAAAGTTTAGCGAAACATGATGTACCACTATTTTGATGAAGTAAATTGTTCTATCGTAAGAAGGTATATTCCTTAACCTCGAGTACTTGAGGAAAATAGTTCTGATGATATAATAATTATTTTTTTGCTTAGATAGTATGTACTGTTCCAATATATGAAGTTAACATGATGTAGTTTAAACTCATTTGTTTTTGTTAACAATTTCTCTTGTGATGTAGATATATACTTCTGAATATCTTTTTAGAAAATTATTAAACTTCTCAAGAGTTAGAGAATTGTCACGATTTGTTTTTTGATGCTCAAGACAAAAGAATGACTTTATTTATCAATGTCACTTATGTGATTTAGATTGTCAGAAAGTTTGCTTCAAAATATATATTACTATATAAACATTGCCCTTTTGTTTTATTGATTTACTATTTTTTAATATTTAAGTATTTTTGATGAAGAAAAGTTTATATGACTTGTAATAACGCAGTTGAAGTTTGTATTAGTTTAATTTTTATTGTAGTCTAAATTCATTTGTTATTATTAACAATTTCTCTTATGATGTAGATATATGCTTCTGAATATCTTTTTCCAAAATTATTCAACTTCTCAAGAGTTAGAGAATTGTCACGATTTATTTTTCTGAATCATTTAAAATTTATATGAATGTGAAAATATGTTAATATATATGAATCATTTAACAATTATCATTAACAAAATATATTTTATATTTAATAATATGGAATAAACATTTTCATTTTGTCCCTACACTAAATTAAAATCTAATAACTATAAAAGTATAAAATTTATTAGAAATTCATCTATAATTATTTAGTTGTAACATTATAAATTATCTTAGTTATTACTAATTATTGCAAATGTTATTCACACTTGTTTACACTCTTTAGTTATAATATTATGAATTATCATAGTTATAGCATTAATTATTTATATCTTTCATCTTTCCTTATATTAACTTTTGACCAATAATTTTTCATATTATTATACCGCCCCTATATATTTGATAACACGGTGTTGTTATTTTTCCTTGGACGAATCATGGTTGTTTGAATAAATTGAAAATTGTTTACAAGTATATGAACTATATCTTTGTTGGGTGTAAGATAAACATGTGATTATATATATGATTTCACAAATAGAATATATTCTTTAATTTTAATTTTTAACTTTTTCGGTAAAAAAAGAAAGAAAACCTTTCTCAGTTAACTATGGACAGTCAGATAACTATCTTTGATTTATGTACACAATCAATCGAAAAATCAAATATGAGAGCCAACAAAAAGAACAACATCTATTATGTTATAACTTATAAAATAAAAATTACAAAAAATAGTTCTAAAATATAAAATGATGTTGTTCTCCACATGTTCATATGACATCTAAACAGATTAAGTGGAATACACGTGCAAAGCACATCTGGATAGATGACAAGAAAAATACACAATAAATATCATCTATAAGGTAATATTAGTGAGAATGACTAATTACATGATTGAACCTCATCAAATTGAAATAAATATATATATTATTGCATTTAACTAATAAAATTTTTCATTAACTATCTTTATAGGTTCATGTGAATAAGAGATATATATGATGATCCACATTGACCATTCACAAAAGAATCTGCAATATTATTTTGTGAAAAGCTTATTATTCAAATCTTCGCTTAAATTTTCTGAATTGATAATCACATGCAACGCACATGTCGAATATACTAGATATATATATATTCATGATAATCAATAGTAATGTGATTGAATGAAACTTTTATAGTTAAAAAAACAAATGTCGTTGACTATGTTGAAAAATGTTTTATAAATTTTTTTAGCGATGGTATAAATTTCATACTTTATTAAATGTGTACGATGATGCAATGTGAATTTCAATGTGAACTAGTGATTATAAAACATCATTTGAGTAGGTGCCTTAACTTGGAAAGTCAACTAAATAGATGTCACAATCCAATTTTCCGAGTCATGATGATACCTACTATACCCAGTAGTAGGTAAGCCAAACCTACCCTGAATGACAAGTAGTGAGTATAAGGGTAGAATTAAAGAGAAATAACACTAGCAATAAAAATAAGACAAAAACGAAAGGAAACCAAATTATATATACAATAGAATCCCTCCAAGAACTTGGAAGTCACATGTAAAGACTTGTCTAATATGAACAAAATACAAGTCTCAAAAGTGGACCACAACAAGCCAACTAAAAGCAAAAAGACTAGTTCAGCATATATATATATATACACACACAAAAAGAGACAAGTCGATCAAAGGCATCAAGTGCTCACCCTCACTTCGGACCCTTAAAAGTTGTAAAAGATGACACAAATTATCACCGCTGGTAGCTAGTACTAGGACCTGCATCACGGAAAAGTATGCAAAGTGTAGCATGAGTACCAAAAAAAGGTAATTAGTAGGAATCAAGGGTTGACTGATGATAAATCGAGGATTTCGACTGATGATGAGTCGAGGATTTTGACTCATTTAGGGTTTATTATTCAAGGATTTAGTGTCCTCAATGCCTATTTTATGCTCATAACAGATGTCAAAATGTTGATATGCAGCAATGAAGACTAGAGAGTAAGTTAAGGACATTACGAGGCAAATAAGAGTGAAAAAACTGAAAAAGTTGAACCAAAGCAAAGTTGATACTCGCCAAAGCCACTCGACAAGTCACCGAATGGACCTTCAACTCCCCTAAACTTCCAGCATGCCAAACCATGGACAAAACAAACTAGGCGAGCAGACAAGTAATTTGACGACACGTTGAAGAGATCGGCGATGACGATCTTGCTCGCCGAAAGTTACAGAAAGATTTGATGTAAAAGCCACACCAAAAAGGCGAGATGAGGAGTACGTGGTGCATCACCAAAAAATTCGGCTAACCTGACTTACTTCGCCGAGTTCACTTCATGCTGAAATTCTGGGAATGTATAAATGCAATCTTGAAAAGAAGAGAAGGAGTACCCACATTGTTCACTTCTGGGTTTTTGAGTTTTTACATTCTAGAACACTGTTTTTACATTTTGGAGTAGATATTATGAGATTTTTAGCTTAAATTGCAATATTTGAGAATTCTGGATCGTTGTCAAATCAGATGGAAAACTTCGTTGGTAACAATTTCTTATTTTTCACTATGCTTGGCTAAAACTCCTTTTCTTGGGGGTGTGATTATGAGGTTAAATGTGTTAATTAGTTAAATCCCCCCATTTGATTAATCATCAAAACTTTGTGATTTACTTTAATGTTGCGAAACCTCTACTTCTACAAACGATTTGGACACCATTGTACTTCTTAATTGAATTCTCAACTATATCACTCCCTGTGGGATCAAACCCAACTCTTAGTTGGGTTTATACTTGTTAGAGATCGCCTACACTAAAAATTGGATGAAGTGTAGTTGAGCATTATCAAAAAGAGTGTCGCTCCCGGGGAGTGGTGTTTAGAATTCTTTGATTAAAGTTGAGTCGTGAACTGATTTTGTTGTAGTTGAATTATCTTATTTGTGTTCTTTGTTGGATGCTCTAAAACATGTGAAGAGATAAGTGTAAATGGGAGCAACGCCAGCCAACGTGGGAACTACGACGACATCGGGAATTGGCATGATGTCAATGAGGATCAGTTGGAAGTGCGGGTGCTATTTGATTGCCTTCGACTGTGGGAAATATTGTATTTCATGGGACCAGCACAATGTTGCAGCTGTTGCAAATGAAAGGTCTCTTTGGAGGACTCGCTCATGAGAATCCTCATGACCACATCCGAAACATTGTGGATGTATGTGGGTCATTGATGTTTGCGTAATCAAGGACACAACTTTCAAAGCAAGTGTCTACGATCGTGCAATAGTATAATAATCCCACCAAGGGTTGGGATCATCCCAAGAGAGTGGTTTTGAGAATTTGTATAAAATTAAAATTTCGTTCTAACTAGTCGTAGCTAAAAATATTAACGAGTAAAAACATTGTAAATTAAAGAAGGGGGACACAAGAATGCCAATTAACAATGGGGGTTTTTTGTCACTAGTGGGTAAAATAGCAAAATAAACAAGGTTTCTAAATAATGAGAGGGGATCCTTGGGATGTGATGGGAATACAGGTTAATCTAGATTATTGGGTACATACTTTCGATAGAAAATTTATAGAGTAATAGTGACTAGGCTAAGCTTTATGTGGGAATAAGTTTTCTCTCGAGCAACTTACCCCGTTTCAAATGGGTTCCTCTCGGACACCCACTTGCCGCATGAAGACCAGCCTACGCCTTACCCCACTTAATATCTCGAGCTGAGTGTTAGAATATGGGACTAGGGTTTACTCTCTCGAGCTGAGCCTCATGTCGACCTACTCCTTAGGCCATCAATCTAGTAGTCTTTGTTTCGCAACTTCTCTCTCGAGCAAGCCAAAAATACATAAATAAACTTGTATTTGCAACTACAAATTTGTTAAATTCATACACAACTACTAGACGAAATCACGATTAAACTACATCTAATCTATCAGCAAGCAAAACCCAACAACAATCTTAACCCAGATTCGCTAAATCACACCAGAAGAATTGGGGGTTTTAGCCACACATCAAGAGATAAAAATTTATACCTAAATGAGATTACATTCAAATGGGTATGAAGATTTAAGTCTTGTTACAGAACAAGAATGAAGAATCCAAGAGACCTAACTCCAAATCTAGAAGATGAAACCCTCTTCTTTTTCAAGTCTTCAAAACCCTCTCAAACTTACAGCAAAAATATCAAAAAGTACTAATCTATGTGAAAACTATAATAATGGTTCGACCCCCTAAAACTAAAACTCTAACTAGCATTTTTAGTTATTACATATTTGTTCTGCAGTGGATCGTTCGGCATCATTAGTCAGAATCGCCGATCAACTCGGTGATTCGCCCTTTGGTGTAGTTCACCGCCATCTTGTACCAGCCTTCAGCATCGTCGTGCTCTGGGTCACTGGGCGACATGGTACTACTTGGCGGAACTTCTCGGTGATGCACCGACTGCTCCATTTTTTCGTCAACTTGATCCTTTCCTTCATGGCTCAGCACACTAGAACATACGGTGACGTAAGACCGTTCGGCAACTCACTAAGGGGACTTGGCGATCCTCAGGCCTTTATTTCTTCGTTCTTTTCAGCCTTTTCTTTCCTTTTTGCGACGTAGTGTCCATGCTTTCCTTAAAACTTTAAATACCTAAAACTTAAAGGTTTCATCAGATATTGAGATAAAATAAGCATTTGAGGACACAATTCCTATTAAAATATAGCCCTAGACGAGTCCTATTTGTGGACTCATCAACACCCTAACTTAAACTTTTGCTTGTCCTCAAGCAAACTCAAGTTCAGCTGTTCAAAAAGGGTGTCTCGAACAGTGCTACACAAGACTCAATCATGAATTCACACAACAAGACTCAAGTTACTTTTACAAAGATCAAATGTGCACTCCAAGATTCAAGTTGTGACTCACCAATATAAACGAATCTCGTGCTCACAATACTTGCTTCAAATGCAAGTTCAAGCTCAACTATAGTGTTCAAATGTCCTCACACAAAGAATGATTTCATCTTCACACAAAGGTTTCACAGCTTAATTCTTTGGAATTAGATGCAACACTCACACTCACAAAGAAGAACATAATGCATAATATTACCCAAAGGTTTGCCCGTATTTTCCAATCAACATTTGTTTCAGCTTACTCAAGAACAAAAAGGTCTTTTCAAGGCTTGTAATGGGGCTAAGTGCAAATGTATGGTCATTTAGGCTCAGTGACTTTCATCCTCATGAAATGTGGTGCCACAACACTTCCTTTCCTTTCCCCTTCATAATTTTCATTAGGGCTCATAAGTCATCCTTTTATTCACTTTCCATGAATTGTTTGGAAACCCCATTTCTTTTGTACTTTATTCCACAACTTTCTTTTCATTCTTTTTCTTTTTCTTTTTCTTTTTTTATATGGAGGGGTTCCATTTTTCTCAAAACCATGGGTAAGAGGAGACTTTCCTCGCACTTCTTGACTTGCTCCTATTTTTTCACCACACCCCCAACTTAGGCTTTTGGCCTAAGTTGGCTATTCAACTAACCATAACTTTATGAGGATTATGGGTGATGGATAAAGAAAGGTCATTGTTTTTATCATGTTTCTTCCAAAGAAAAGGGAAAGCTCAAAGGTTGTTCAAGAGAGGTTCACACACTCACAAGGTAGGCCACAAAAGAGGTATATGTCACATTGGCTCACACTCGTAAAAATTGCCTAAGATCATAGCAAGAGATAGTATCACTTAGTTGACCGGACCAACGGGGCAAATTCTAGGATCTATCATGCATAGTTCACAGGTAAGCTCATCACACTAGGCATTGACACTATAAGTTAAATAAGACTCCACACTTTCGCTAGTGTGAAATGATCATCACAAGAGAATCAATTTGATAAATGGCTAATCACAACGAGATGCAAAGAGTTCACATATTGTCTATGCAACTTCATTTGGCCTCATCGTAGCTGTACATTCATGTTCATTCGCTTGTAAGCACTATTCAGGCCATCGGTATTAATCAAAACCGAGACTCAAATTTTTGCAACAGAACAGCCACATTCAACACACAAGAGGTGGCAGAAATGTGCAAAAAATTCAAAAAAATTCGAAAGGGTCAAAATCATTTTGGAATTAAAAATAAACGGAGCCTCAAGCTCAAACTTCCACATAAAAGCAGTATTAACACAATTTAAAATAGAACAACCCAAATATAAACACAGAACACGAGTAAAAGTAGCACACAAAAGGTGTGGGCCTCACCCCACCACAAATAAAAACATTTGTCCTCAAATGCAAATGACAGAATATTCGGTCTTTAAAAATAAAGAAAGACAGAGAGGAAGGTAAAAATCTTGTCTACACAATCGCTCCATCTGTCTGGGCATCAGTGCTCAACGTGTCAGCATAGAATTTGATGATGGCCCCCGGAGCTTCTTCAAAAGATTCAGTAGTAGTTGACTTAATAAGATTGTCCAAGTCATGAGCCGCCAAAAAGGAGTGGATGGCTGTGAAGAATCCACGTTTCCATGAGGGGATAGTGGGGTCTCGGGGAATTTTTCCCTTGCTGGCACTTGGCTTCTTGCCCTCATTATCCATTTTGTGGGTGTTTGTAGCCTTTGTATTTTTTCTGAAATGTTTCGCTCTTGTTTGTCGGGGTGGCATATCTCTTCCCGCTACTTTTGGTTTGGCCATTTCTGCAAAGCTTCGAGAAAAAGTTAGAAAATATTCAGACAATACAGTTTAATTACAGAATCACTTCGCCGAAACAGTTGGGGAAGCGCGCAATTGCCTAGGGGGTTCGCCGAGTACAGTGCATAGAGAATACAAGGGTGTAGACCAAGGGCAGTAAGAATACTTTTGGCGAGTCTTCAAGTGCTTTCGGTGCCCTCAAACTTCTCGTCGAAAGTTACAATACCAAATATCAATCAAGGCGCCAAATTATCGACGAGATGGGGATATTAGGCGAACCACCAAGTTGTTCGGCGAGCTGAACCTAGCTCGCCAATCGACCCAACATGCCTATTTTGAACCCATCTTCTCGAATTCAATCTTGCGACCCCCGGAAACACAATTAAGGCATGTGCGACTCAAATCAGGCTTAGACCCAGTGACAATTATGCTCAACCCACGAATTTTAACTCAGTTTAGAAACGCAACCTTCATGAATTAACTATTTAATTTAGTACAGGAAAAATTTGCAAGTCTAGCAGGCAGACAAATATTATAATCCTGCCAGAGAAACCAAGCACAAATCAACAAGGTAATATCATTGCATTAAGTCCAAAATCAATAGAACGAGCTCAGAGTTTGGGAGCCAACCTTTCGTGTTGACTAAAATGGAATTGATTTGCTAGGCAGCAATGTAATCCAAGTCCCGAACACAAATCAACAACTAAAATACTCTAAGAGTGTAGGGATATTGAAAATAGAGTGCAGGTGCGAGTTCGGGCAAATAAAAAGTGAGGGAAAGTGAATGAAGTTAAAACTTTTAAACCTTTGGCTTGCAAAGACAGTCTAGTTTTCCCCCATTCGACGACAATATTTTTGATCGCCGAACTTCTTAGCCAATCGCTGAGTGAGCACTCGACTCGCCGAGTTTTACAGAATCTTCAGTCATTGTGAAGGTCCAAACGGTGGTTTTCATCGTGATCGCCGACATGGTCAGCGATTCGCAAATAATCTCCAAATCTCACCGAGTTTTATAGACCCCAATGTTGACGATGTCTTGAGTCAAACGGCGCACAAGGTTGGATTCGCTGACCCTTTCGGTGACTGGCCGACTAGATCTATTGCTTACCATCTTTTACTTTTTCAAACACTTCTCATAGTTTAACCTCTACAAACAACACCCCATTATATTACCAATAAATAAGTACTAATAATAATAAAAATAAAGCAATTAAAGGGGTTTTGGGTTGCCTCCCAAATAGCGCCTTAGTTATCGTCGTGGCACGACGCTTGTCCTCCTTTAAATCTCACTCTTGGGGTTAGCCGTAGTATCACTAGGCAAACCCCCTTGCTGTCTCGGATTAAGGTGAGACGAGATATGACCCATTTGGGTCTCTAACTGTTTGATTGAAACAAAATAGGAGGTGATGGTCTGGCTAAGGGTAGAAAGCTCTTCTTTCATGCCTTTCAGCATTTTGTCTGACCCTTCAACTTTGTTGAGGATACGCGAAAGCATATCCTTAAACCTTTCACCCTCCGAGTCCTTTGGCTTTTGGCGCTCGTGGGGAGGCATATATTTGTCCTTTTCCCCATCCTTCCAATTAGGATTTCTGTCTCTCCATTCTCGATCCTTCCATCCTTCATCTCTAGCCCAACCTTGGTTACCACCCTGCCTTGGGTAATTTGAACGATAATCACCACCTTGGTTGGCCAGGAAGTTCACCTCCTCATTATACATGGCTTCAAAATTCGCCTCAAAGACATTACCGGGCAAACCATGGGTTGGGCATTGTAGCACCAATTTTTTGAATCGCAGCCAAGTCTCATGCAGAGGCTCTCCTTCTAGCCGTTTAAAGCTCTGGATGCTATCCCTCAATGACATCATCTTCGAGGGAGGGAAAAATCACACTTGAAATGTGGTTACCAACTCCTCCCAAGAAGTAATGGATTCACGTGGTAGCTCGGCTAGCCCCTTACATGCCTCCCCATCAACAAGAAAGGAAATAGCCTTAACCGGACCGACTCCTAAGAGATATTTTGAAAGAGAATGGTCCGCACACATCTACAAAGTTTCTAAGATGCTCGTGAGGATCCTCATGAGCAAGTCCACTGAAAAGTCCCTTTAGTTGCAAGAAATGCAACATGGTGCTCGTTATGTGGAATACTACATTTCCCTCGGCTAGGGGGACGATGGCTCCAACACTTCCCATGAGATGGGGGCCATTGATGTTGGGCTCTTGGACATCGTTGATATTTCCGATGTCGTCTTAGTTGCCTACCTAGCTACCATTGCTACCATTAACACTCATGCTTTCTGAAATATTCACACAACAAAAAAAACAAAACTAAAAATTAGGTAAGTAGACTACAACTAAGAAGAACAAAAATTCTACCAATCTAAAAATTCTCAAATAACACAACTCCCCGGCAACGGCGCCATGTTGATGTTTGCGTATCAAGGACACAACTTCCAATGCAAGTGTCTACGATCGTGCAATAATATAATAACCCAACCAAGGGTTAGGATCGTCCCAAGAGAGTGGTTATGAGAATTTGTAGAAAAATAAAATTTCATTCTAACTAGTCGTAACTAAAAATATTATCGAGTTTAAACATTGTAAATTAAAGAGGGGGGTTTTGTCACTAGTGGGTAAAACAACAAAATAAACAAGGGTTTCATAAATAATGAGAGGGGATCCTTGGGATGTGACGGTAATACGGGTTAATCTAGATTATTGGGTACACGCTTTCGATAGAAAATTTATAGAGTAATAGTGACTAGGCTAAGCTTTATGTGGGAATAAGTTCTCTCTCGAGCAACTTACCCCGTTTCAAATGGGTTCCCCTCGGACATCCACTTGCCGCATGAAGACCAGCTTACGCCTTACCCTACTCACTCCCTTGAGCTGAGTGTTAGGATATGGGACTAGGGTTCACTCTCTCGAGCTGAACCTCATGTCGACCCACTCCTTAGGCCATCAATCTAGTAGTCTTGGTTTCACGACATCTCTCTTAAGCAAGCCGAAAATACATAAATAAACTTGTATTTGCAACTACAAATTTGTTAAATTCATACACAACTACTAGATGAAATCACCATTAAACTACATCTAATCTATCAGCAAGCAAGACCCAATAATAATCTTAACCTATATTCACTAAATCACACCCCAAGAATTGGGGGTTTTAGCCACACATCAAGAGATAGAAATTTATACCTAAATGAGCTTGCATTCACATGGGTATGAAGATTTAAGTCTTGTTACCTGCCAAGAATGAAGAATCCAAGAGACCCAACTCCAAATCTAGAACCCTCTTCTTCTTCAACTCTTCAAAACCCTCTTAAACTTAGAGCAAAAATATCAAAAAGTACTATTCTATGTGAAAATTATAATAATGGTTCGACCCCCTAAAACTAAAACTCTAACTAGCATTTATAGTTATTACAGATTTGTGTTGCAGCGGATCGTTTGGCGTCATTAGTCAGAATCGCTGATCAACTCGGCGATTCGCCCTTTGGTGTAGTTCACCACCGTCTTGTACTAGCATTCAGCATCGTCGTGCTCTGGTTCATTGGGCGGCATGGTACTGCTTTGCAGAACTTCTTGGCGATATGCCAACTGTTCCATTTTTCCGCCGACTTGATTCTTTCCTTCAGGGCTCAGCACACTGGAACAAAAGGCGATGTAAGACCTTTCGACAACTCGCCAAGTGGACTCAACGATCCTCAGGCCTTCATTTCTTCGTTCTTTTCATCCTTTTCGTTTCTTTTTGCGACGTAGTGTCCATGCTTTTCTTAAAACTTTAAATACCTGAAACTTAAAGGTTTTCATCATATATTGAGATAAAATAAGCATTTGAGGACACAATTTCTATTAAAATATAGCCCTAGATGAGTCTAAAAATTGGACTCATCAGTCATTTTCTTTCGAGAACATCACTGAAGAGTCAGTCCAATTTCGTTTGTTTCTCTTTTCTCTAATGGGGGAAGCAATGAAGTGGTTGACTGAATTACCAAGGGAGTCAATTACTTCTTGGGAGGAGCTCACTGATGCATTTAATGAAAAGTTTTTCCCTCCTTCGAAGATGGTCAAGTTGAGGGACAATATTCAGAATTTCAAGCGTGTTGACGGCAAACCTATCCATGAGACATGGTTAAGGTTCCAAAAGTTGTTGCTCCAATGTCCAACTCATGGGCTTCCGGACAATGTGTTGTTGCAATATTTCTACAGAAGTCTTGATGCAATCAACATGGGTACAACTAATCAACTGATTAGAGGTGGTATAATGAGTCAACCTTTTGTTGTAGCTTCAATATTGCTCGACGAGATGACTAAAATTAATCACGCATGGTATACAAGAGATGATCAAGTGTATCCTTCGAATCTCAGGGAGAACATGGTCAAAATGATGACTCAAATGACATTGTTGACAAAGCATGTCATGGGGGTTGGTTATGGAGCTATAAATCCCGCTGAGGCGAAATTTGAAAAAAAGAGGTACATCTAGTGTCAAGACTAGAGGAGGGTTCTCGTTCGAGCTCTTTAAGTCCGGGCAGGAATCAAGGCTGGAAAATAATTAGTGAGGATGGATGGAGAGATTATGATCGAGATTGGTCTGATCGGAACAAATATTGGAGGAGAGAAGATGATGATGAGGATGCATGCTATGTACACACTGGTGATAGTCCAAAGTCTTGGGGTAGTTACGGGAGCTTTCAGATCGAGGATTTGTTGTCTCATATTCTAAATAAAGTTGAAGGTTCTGATGAAGTGCTTAAAGAAATGAAGGTGGATTTCTCATCCTTGAATAAGAAGGTAACATCTCACTCGGTCTCCATCAAGCAACTTGAATCCCAAATGAGTCAACTTTCAACCCAATTAGTGTCACGACCCAGGAGTACCCTCTAGATGTGACAAGGCGTACTCAACCCCGAAAGGTCTCATACAATCCCCTTAGTATATCATAACATAAGATAAAAGAAATGATGCGGAATTTAAAAACATTATCCATACAATCGAAGTCTTTTATAAAAGCAAGCGAAAGTCTAAACTTGTCTCAATTAGCCATCTAATACAATCTTTGAATCAAATAGGGACACAACCCTTACATCATAGTTTGAAAATGAAATACTAGAATGAAATATCCGTCCTCGAATCATGAGGACTCACCAACTAGCAAGGAGAATGATCAATTCCAAGCTCTAGCCACGAGGGGAATCAAATTGAGTGCCTATCCCTACACTTGGGAAAATTGTAGAAAAATATGGGTTAGTACCAAAATGCACTAAGTATGATAGTCATGCATAAAAACCTTTAAAATATGCTAAAAAGGGCATTTAGTAAGCATGCACTTTACCAAGTTTGAGAATCATCATGCACATTAGCATAAAAACATAAGTCATAAGCATGCTCAACATATATACCATCATAACATAATAGAAACCATCTCATAAGTAACCCTAAGTTATACTTATGCAATGCATAGATAAGATCCCATAATCCCATCTATACTAAGTACCACTTTTAGGCCACCATAATCATACTTACCATTCTTTGATCTCATCCTTTATTCATACTCATAGACAAGGAAACTGTCACATTTATTAAGTCATATCAAGGAAAGCAACTGTAACACCCCTAAATACTAGACGAACATTCACATGTCGATACACCATTGCTTAATTACTAGAATATATTTTATTCTCATTTTGGGAACTTGAAATTTTGTGATATTTGCAACCTTGCTTAACATAATTGTGATCGTAATTTAAGGTATTGTATGGGGTATTTACGTAATTTTATAATTAGAATTACATATAAATTGAAAGTGTTGGTATTAGGTATATACATATAGGTATATATGTATGCTTTTTGGGTATCCTACTTTTATTTGGGCAGCCCTTTTAGTGACAGCTCTACACATGTGACTAGCCTCACTTTTGAGACTATATTTGGACACCTCTTCTAGTAAAATTCGTCTCACCTGAACTATAAGAACCTTAGAACATTATCTAACAAGCTTTTCTTCAAAATCACAAGATAAAAACTTGGCCTTTTTGGCTGGAATTCGAGACACACACTTCTTTTTGGTAAGTAACGAAATCTGTTTCGGAGCTGGGTAGTGTTTGGTATTTTATACATATCTATTTCTCTACAACTTAGTTTACAGTGAATAAATATGATTTGGAAAGATAATTCGTAGTCCTACAAATCTTATGTTTATGTAAAACTCTAAGTTAGCTGTTATTAATTCGCAATATGGGACGCAACATAGGACAAGTTCTGTCCAGATTTTGAAATTACAAATCCTGTATGAACAGCTGTTAGTGTTTTGAATATATCTTTTTATACAAAACATATTTTGTGGTGATTCTTATTTATTTGAACCCCTAAGAGATATATATACATCTTTCATGAAGGTTATAAAGTCTAGTTTTGCCGTTTTCCTTTTCAAATCTAAGTTGCGACATGAAGTACTAGGCTGGCCAGAATTACTGTTTTGGGAGCATAGTCGTATTTGTAAAGGCTAAGCTTACTGGTGATGATAATCCTATTTTACATCAACATTATTGAGCTGCTAGGAATTAAAGAAGTTATTTGATTGTATTTTTAAGGTTGTATATACTTGTGAACAAGTTGAGGACCTTGAAACGTTGGTTGGTCTACGGTCTGAACTCGCAAAGTTGTGTTGGACTGTTTCTTTGCTAAAGCACTGAGGTTTGTGTATAAACTTGTACTTGCACTCTTGTAACTGTTGGTGTATCTGAAAGTTGACCTTGGTATCTTGGTTACCTCTTGTCACTTTACATTGTCGTGTTGGTATCCTTTAAGACGTTAAAGACGCTTGTGTAACTCACCCACTTGTACGGATTGTTTGCCTCTTGATTCAGATCATTTGCCATCTTGACTCTGGATTTTTAGTTCGTCTTAAGTATGGAAGTTGTCCATTTTAAGTACGAACTAGAAAGCCATTTTTAATATGGTTCTTGGTTCTCTTGATTAGGGCTTCGACCCTTCTTGATGCAGGGCGTTGATCCTTCTTGATACCTCCTTGTTCTTGGTGTGACGACATGATGTATATATTGGGCTAGCCTTGTTGTTGAATCTCTTGGAAAACTGTGCTATGAGCGTTCTTGACATTTGGATCTTTAAATATCGAACTTGATACTCTTTATATATTGTTTACTTGTTTTATTTATTATGTTCAATTATGCAGCCCATGACTTGAGAAAGGTAACTTGGTGAATCTAAGGGCTCCAAACCTATAGTTTTTGCACAACTAAGCTATATGCTTAGCGATAGTTGTTTCTTTCGTAGTGAATGTTCGAGAGGATGCATGAAGCTGGTCATTGGAGATGGAGATTTTCAGAACCTTAAGGAAGATCACATTTGCATATAGGCATCTATATTTTGTATAAACCTTGGGACTTGTACATGATCTATGTGTTGTATATTTACATGAAATTTTGAGGACTAATTTGATCATGTCACCATGGGTTGTAATATAAGTATGTCTATATGTTTTGTTCTTTTGGGGTGTGTAAATCCAAGTCTTGTAATACACGAAATTTACTATTAGTTTTGAATAATTGTGTGAAGCATGAACCGGCTGATTTCGGTACTCAGAAGTTGGTAATATTCTTGTTATCTCATCCTTAAGTGTGAGGATAATATATGCATGGAAAGCTCGTCAGTTATTTGCTTAAATTATTCTGGGAGGGTTTTTTCGTCATAAGTTAAATTTCTCGCCATGTCAATTTTAACATCAAATAAATGTTTAAATGGGCAAGATGTATATCGTTAACTAAATTATTCGTTAGGAACCTAATCCCTCTACTAGATTAAAATCAAAATGCCCTTCGTTAATCTCTTTTAAATGTCGCAAGTATTAAATTAGGTTTCTCGTTAAGTGGTAGTATCCCTCTGAAAGGGTCGCTACAACAACTCAAGCAACAATCCAAAATAAACATACTTCATTTCATAAACCATCATAATATAAAAGGAACACACCATAACTACTCTCGAAACCTACTTATGGAATGCATGAATGAAGTCCCATACCCCCACTCACATTAAGTAGAGATTCTTGAGGAGCCATAGTTCATAACTCATATTCTTGTTCATACTAGGAATTAGCCTTAACTAACACAGACCATGTGAGCAAATCATGGAATCCGGTGTCCACCCCACACCTAAAAGAGGTGTCCTACTTGCCTAAGGTAGAACTAACATGTATTAGCTTTTAGGTGGATCCACTAGCTAAAGACCTATGAGGGCACATAGTTATGGGATAAGGAAGTTGCTACTAGAAACTCAGCCATACATAATGTCACGACCCGGGGGTTCACCCCGGATGAAACACGGCGTACTTGACCCCGAAGGGGTCTAATACAAGCCTTGTAGCATTCTTGAACATAAGAACATAGGAAAGTAGAGAAGAATTAAAACTTTCTTTACAATCGAAGACATTTTCATTAAAAAGCAAGCGGAAGACTTTTTAGACTTTGTCTCAAACCATCTAATACTTTGAATACAACATTGGGACTTAGCCCATACAAAAACTTTAACATAAACTAAATGACATAAAGGAACAAAGTGGGTTTTGTCCTCGAAACTATGAGGACTCACCAAGTCTTCATCTTCGAGCACCTAAGAAACCTACTCCTCAAGCATAGAACACCAATATCTCCAAACCCTACACTTTGGTAAAAATGGAGAAGAATGGGGTTAGCACAATTAAGTACTAAGTATGGAAGCCATGCAAAAACATGCTTAAAACGGACATTTTCTTTGAAAGTCGTGCTTTTATGCCATTTTAATAAAACTTCATGAACATGAACATACGAGGCATAATATTCAAACACAACCAACATACAAGTCATTTCTCACATTCAAGACATAATCAAGATATAAACCATTACCTCACATTAAGCCTTCACTTCAAGTAACCTTCATGCTATACCTTGTGCAATGTATGGATAGCGTCCCATGCCACCATCCACACCAAAGTACCACATTAAGATCACCAAAAGTGAACTTACCATTCAACCTTTCCATCTTCAGCAATACTCATGCATAAGAGACATAAAACTTTCCAAATTCAAATCATCACATAAGGACCATCACCTAGGACAACCCTAAGTCATACTTGTGCAATGTGCAAGTAGCATCCCATATTACTACTCACACTAAGTACTCCTTTGAAGTCACCATAAGCAAGGCACATTCATATACAATAAGTCATGACAAGTAAGTAACTCATGATACAACCCAAGTATAGCATGCATGTCTACATTTAAGAATATAAGAGTCAACATTCTTCATTAGCTTCATTTCATTAAGAGCACCTTCATTCATTATACATTAGAGCAACATTCTTCAGTAACGTCATCATAAGAGCACATTCATTACACTTAACATTATAAAGGAACACACCACAACCTCTCTCAAAGCCTACTTGTGCATTGCATAGATGGCGTCCCATACAACCACCCACACTAAGTAGTGCATTCTTAAGAAGTCATAGTTCATTAACATTCTTTGTGGGGGTAAGCCTTAACCGACATAGACCATGTGAGCTTGACATGGAATCCGGTGTCACCCTCACCGGATAAAGGGATTCTTACTTGCGTAAGGTAGGACCATCATTTTTATAGCTTAAGTGGATCCACTAGACCTATTGTCACACCCCAATCCTAGGTGAGGCAGACAAGTACCATATGAACACATGGCTAGAAAAGCTATAAGGCATGTAATGTTTAAGCAAGTAGGCTACGAGGCATGTAACATACATAGAAATGATTTATGATGCATTTGACATGTAAACAAGTGATATACGAGTCATATAACCCACGAGCACTAATTTTGCTCATAACATATGATCAATTAGTATGCAGTACCCACACAATATGGACAAGTGACATGTGGAAAGTAACGAGTGCAATAAATAACATGTATGGAAAAGGTCCTATGAAAACATATGACAATAAACAAGGGTGCTCTGAAGCGGATAACACTTACATGTAAGCATTCTATGACATTAGGTAACCTGTGAGAAGGTAATCCATAAAGGGTAAATGACATACAAATAGATAAGTTATAGAACATGCAGCATGTATAATTATATAACAAACCATATTTTGAAACTACGAGATATCCTATAGAACCACTCTACCATAATAAGGGCAAACACACTGTCTTAAGAGTTAAGTCACAGGTGGGATAGTTTTGCTCATATTCCTTACTCACCTCAAAACACACAATTGATTTCCCCATCTACTCTCTTCAAACTCCTAAGAATTCTTATAGGTGTTCTGCTATTGGGACTTGGCTTCCATCTAGGTCAATATAATTACTACAGTCAAGATAGAAAAAGAAAATCCGCAATAGTTAATCTTTTAGAGTAGGAGGCTGAGGTCAACTTTGCCTTCATTACTAGCTTTTGGTATATCACGCTCACTGTCTGGTGCCCTTTGAAGGTCGAAATAGAAAATAAATAGTGAAGCTTGAACGCACCATAAAACATGAACTCTAATAATATGTAAATGTCAGGTACCTATAAAGTTATATCATGATTCATAAAATCATAGAGTTAGCCCCTTTGGGCTTAACTAGATAGGTCTGGCCATACTAATAGAGTTTCTTTTTAAAAACAAGTGAGGGTGCTCCGACTCTTTTCCCATGCAAAATAGCAAATAATAACAACTAGCATGTGATCAATATTTCCTCTCCCTTAACTATACTTTGACTGACGAATTACTGCAGGCATATATTAAATGAACCATGTAGTAGCTCTATTCAAATTGATGGAAGTTTATACATGTGAATAATACTCTACTTCTCTTTTGTACTAATGATGTAGATGAACTAGGTCCATGTATCTTCTATCTAGGTAACCTTTCTATTCCCCTCTTTTTTCTTGTTATCAGGACCAAATATCATGACTTGAATCAATACTAAAATGACTTCTCTGTCTAACAAAGGTTCACAAAGTTGTTCCCGGGTACGGGTGCGCCATTATAACTCGTTAGGATTGAAGAGTTGATACCTTTTTATTGCCTCATACACTTAGCAGCCTCTCTTTCATAATCACATATCTCACTCCTTTATAGCATCCTCATATCACCCCTACTCCCATGTTTAGGGAATTTAACATATCCCATCTCTTTCTAACGAGAAGTTCTATGTACATATTCGGCCCGTGTAATTCAAGCTTCATTCTCACATGCTTTCTATCTAACGAGTACCTTTTAATCAAAACTAGTAGCTTCATGTACTCTAATCCCACTATGTACAACCTAACTAATCACAACTTAGGTCTAACCAATCAATTTTTTTCCTTTTGTTAACCTTACCCTTTAGTCACATACTAATCCTCCATAGCCAAAACATAGATCATAACAGGAACTACCATACATATATCATTTGCAGAAATTGGCACACTTATCCCTAAGTCTTATAACCATGAAAAGAATACAAATGTTATTAGTACTTATTTGGGGTTGTTTGCACATACCATATAAAAGCCAAATATTAACATATTCGGGATGATATATGGTGAGTATTTGGGCCTTGTCAGCCAATTAGGGGTATTTATAGTAATACTATTGCACTGATACATCCACCTATCAGATTGTGCCACTGCTTTCTTCCGAAAAAAAAAACTGGTTCAACAACATCAATTTCGAGAACATGTGTAATGCTAAAAATTCTATGTATATCAAACTAAGAAAAATTGTCCTCTATAGGAATAGATCCTATAAACATGGAGGAAATATAGAACCCAAGAGTTGGATACATCCAACTAAGAAGATGTGCTTAGAAATGCTACAACTCATATATGTAACTAGGTAACCCATCATTTTTAAGCATATGGATAACCATACTATATCTTTCTCAATTGAACCAACGTGATACAAATGGTAAAAATGCAACTTAAAATGCATATAACATAAAATCCTATACATACCTTGTGGAGTGGGACGGTCGAATAAAATGAGTTCAATGTAGTCTAAATTTTGATAACTTGAGATCCTTTTCTGTAGATTGCATGTTGACACTTTAGCTACTATTAACCTTAACCATTGTAAGCATAATATGAATAGCATGATCAGGTGAAAGTGGAAATTGACTTCTTAACTTGACTCTATCGCACGATCTGGATTACGAAGGAGGGTAACTTTTTCTAAATGTCCAAGCAGCCCCCCAAATTATAAATATGGCGCGCAACACATTCATAAGTAAGGCTCTACTAGACACGGCTTTGTAGACTCCCTAGGACGAACTACTCTAATACCACTTTTGTCACACCCCAACCCTAGGTGAGGCGGATAAGTACCATATGAACACGTGCTTTACAAGTCACCTATGATGAGGAAGTAAACTACTACTATGCAGATATATTTACTAATGAGAAGCTTCATATACAACACATGTTGACTAGCTGAACTGATACATGTGACAGTGAAACTATGAATTCAGATAATAGCTTTACAATGTCTACAAAGCTTCTACTGGAATCCATGACAGTACCACTATGAAATACGCATAGTAAAAGACTCGGCAAAACCTCGAATCAACCTGGAGCTCACCAACAACCGCTGAGTATCATGTGCTTTTATTGAGGAGATCTACTAGTTGAGTACCTGTACCTGCAGCATGAAATGTAGCGTCCCCAATAAGGGACGTCAGTATAAAAGAATGTACTGAATATGTAAGGCATAATACAACCATATGTAAAATAAGAGCTCAAGTGAAACCAAATACCAATAGTTAAGGATTAGAAACCAGCTTTGCTTATACTTGTGGAATCGTGTATGTTACATTATTTTCTTTACTTTTATTTCATTATAATATTTATAAGACATATGATACAAATGACCAACTGATCAGCGGTAGAAGAAGATGACCCATGCTAGGCATTTTAACCCCTGAGATGCTGTCCTCATAATTCCACAAATTGGGATAGGCCTATGCTAGGCTTTCGCCCCTGAGCTGCCACCCTTCTATACCAATTGGGATCGACCCATGCTAGGCATTTTCCCCTGGGCTGCCACCAATAATTATACAAATTGCTTCACTTAGATTCTTTAATCTTTGAGATTGTTGTTTCGATGTTCATAACTCTCTTGAGATTGTTCTTTAGATGATCATAACTCTTTTGAGATTGTTGTTTTGGTGATCATAATCATTGTTGAGATTTGGAGCTGTGAACTAGTAGTAGAAGACATATGACTATGGACTTACGATAATATCAATGACCTGGGAAACAAATGTGACATAAACGTGTAATACTTAGGAGCTTATATGACTCAGTAAGCATTTTGACATCTCAAATTGAAGCACATATCAACTAAAGACATTTAACATTCAGCCAAGAGATTTGAACTATATATGATAGCCAAATACTCACTAACTAATATCAAATACAAGGTATACATGAATGTGGAACCAAGGGAGAACGTGGGCAGATTCAACTTTAGGACGGATACATATTCCAAGTAAGTACATATAAAATTTACAATAAAGCAAGTAGGGATCTTGTGAGGTAACATTATAGTCTAACACAATGGGAGTAATAACCAACAAAGGGAACATATGAACATGTGAAAAGATGACATATATATAGATAATTGAAGCAAGTTGGCATGATATGGGCAGATTGTACATCCAACATATAAACATATGTACCATGTGTAATCTAGGATCATTTTGATTTATATAAGGGAAATACGTGACAAGGGTACTTTGACAATGAAACAAGTTTAAACCTTGCATGCTAATACTTGGTAGAGTAAGCACATACATTTAGTAACAAACTCATATTAGAGTACTCACTTTACTGCTCTAGGGAGTTAGAACTTCAACTACTGATCACTCACTACCAAGGGGACTTAGAAAGCTTACTTTTTGTAATGCAAGTGTTGGATTCATGCCAAAGAAAGAGGAAATTGAATAGCCTTACATACCTTGCTATACAATTCAAAACGTATGACTTAAGCACCATCTCTTCAGATTACTATTCTACAATAAAATAAGTGGTAAGACTAGTATTAGTAGCTAATCAATCAATTTGAGCTACTTGATCTCACTCAAACAGTAACCAAGCAGTAAGCATGCAATTCATCTAGCTAGTGTTTTCTTTCCTTCCCTTTCCCTTTAATCGTGTCTATATACTGTACAACCTTCGTATCAGGTCCTCCCCAAAACTCCCTGCAATATTTAAGTCCTTTAACGTCTCCATAACTTTCCCGCACATCCATTCACATCCCTTATCATATCATACATAAAATAATCCTTAAACATAATAATGTAAGATAAGCAATATGAATCATGGTTTATGATCAACAACACTTGAAGAGCTAACATTACTTTTAAAGTGCTCAAACAAGCTCATAACTGAATTTAAAGAGCACTCCACTCTATGGCTGTCCCAACATGCACTAATCACCAGAACATCCTCCCTAATATTACACCATGTAAAAGTAACAATTTCCAACTCACTAACACATACCAAATGTCCTAATTTACTCAAGCACAAGAGGGAGAAAATTGCAGTAGCTTACCTTGCTGGATAGAACTACCACTTACTAAGACCTGGATTCTTCAAGGCAAAGGTTGTCCTCCTTAACTTGTCTTAAATTATACCTTCCAATAGTTTGAACTCCCTAATATTCAAGAACCCTAATGGTATTTAATGGCTGTTGTATGAAGCTAGGAGAGATAAGACAGAAAGCTCTAGAAATCTGATTTTTTGTCAATGTAAAAAATGGTTGGAAAAAGTTGATATCAATCCCTTTTAAAGGGACCTACTTTGGCCGACTTTCTCACTCATTTTGGGCCATAATTTGTCAAGTAGGCGACCCACCTACTTGGACTTTTCACTTGGGCCTTTTTGGACTTAAGAACATTGGACCTTTTGCCACCTTTCTTGTACTTCATTTGCAGCCAACATGTGTCTTTAATTTACTCCACACATTTAAGTAGGTAATGCACCTACTTTTCCATTCAAATTATTTCTTGTGAGCTTGGAAAGATTGGTCCTTGGCTGTCAATTTTCCCCTTATTCTTCTAATCAACTTTGGCCAAATTGATGCAAGTAGGTGGTAGTGCACTTGGCCCAATAACATGGTCAAAAGAGTCTTAGTAGGTGATGCACTTACTTGGTCCTTTGGGCTGGTCAATAAGTCAAAGTAGGTGATGCACTTACTTGTCACCTACTAGCTTAGTGTAGTCAATCAAGCACCTCAATAACTTATTCCATTTCTAGACCTTAATACCTTTAATTTAACTTAAAACTTATATACACTCTGTCAATTTAAACTTTAGACTCAAATACCACCTTATGATCTCAAGTTAAAATACTTCCATCGACATCAACTTAATCAAGTCGCATCAAAATCTATGGGCAGTTCACTTTAAACCTATTCTATTGTCACTAGTCGCATAGGAAATCGAGTCCATAACTATACCACAAGGCAATTTATAAGTGTCATATAAATAGAACTAGTACACATAGAATACGTGTGTTACACCTATGTGGGCACATAGTTATGGGATAGGGAGATTGTTACTAAATACCTCGCCTCAACTCACGTGAGGGCATCCATCTCAAGGGATTGCCACTAGAAACCCCGCCTCAACTCACATGAGGGCTTCCATCTCATTTCAAATCCACTCTGTGCTTGGCATTATTCCCACGGAGTACTTGACATTCATTACATTCGTTCATTATGGGATAAGAAATTGTTACTAGATACCCCTTCTCAACTCACGTGAGGGCATCCATCTCAAATCCAACATTCATTAAAATGGGATATAGGGATTGTTACTAGATACTCCGCCTCAACTCCCGGATGAGCATCCATCCCATCTCAACATTCATTCATTGGAAAGTTCATAGATTCAAATATGAGAATAGCCTTTCACTTAAGCATCCCTTTATTGTGAGAAAGTATTTTCACAACAAGTCATTATCATTCATTAGAGTACAATTGAGAATAGCCTTTCAATCAACCCATCATCATTAACATTATCATAGAACTTCATTCATTAGTCATTCATGAGTGTGTGTATGTGAGAATAACCTCTCACATATAGCCTCATCATTCATAGGTGTTAATTGATAAATAACATTCAATCATAACACACTTTCATTCTAAACATGATCATTATACATTCATTTAAATCACACACATACTTTACATCATGATCACACATAGATCATTTATATATAGAGGTACAGGGAAGATATCCGTCAATTCAATACCACAATATACATAGTAAGTAAACAACTCCACCTTTCAAGTGGATCAATAGATCAAGCACAATTCTACTTCAATATGTAATTTGATCATAACTTGCCCTTCAAGGCTAAGAACCAACATCAAATCCATAAATCCAAGATACTACAATAGTTAATGAAATTGACATGATTCAATCACTTAATTCAATATAAGCAACAACAATTCAACATACTTGAATAATCAATCAACTCCCAATCACAAATCACAATTTAGGAAATTGGGGGAAAACATAGGTTCTAGGAAGAAATCATCTTAATTCATCTTTAAATCCACAATTCATTCACAATTCAATGCAATAATGCCTTTAGAAATCGTTTTGAATCGAACCCATGCATAAATTGAAAGTTAGGGTTTTGGGGTAAACTTTGAAGATTTGAAATCACTTTGAAGTTGGCTCCTTGAAAGATAATAATTAAGGATGAAGACCACCATACCTTTTTAAGAATAAATCCACGAAATCACCTTGAAAAACTTGAAGATTTGGCCTTGGAAGCTTGAAATCTTCACCTCCAATGGAGGTTTCTAGAGAGAGAACTTTTGGGAGAGGTGGGTTTCTAATTTGAGTGATTTGGAATAATGACTTTGAAAAGGAGTTTTAATACTTTTAAAACTCTTAAAATATCTTAATTAACGAATAAAAACCATCCATGAACTAAACTAACCAAGGGAGGAATTTACTAACCTACCCTTCAACTTGGCCAAAAATTGTAGCACACAGGTGCAAACCACGCCCTAGAATCACGGACCGTGAGTCCACTCACAGACCATCCTGTTGGTCTGTGGTCTGGGGTTGCATCTTGGAAAAAAGGTACTTGACCTACGAAGCAAGACCACGAGTCGTGGTTTGGTCTACAGGGCATGGTCCCCTTCCGTGGTTCACCAAAACTTGGGCAGTTATTGGTTTCAAGGGGTCTTGGGGGTTAGGCTTAGGGTTCTCCTCAAGGACCGTTAGGGTGGTCCTTGAGGAGTCATACCTTGATGTTTAACCCGTAAACCCCTCAACCATAGCTCGGGACATCATTAAATACCCTCAAACCTCATGACAACTCAAAGACACACAAGTTAGGCTCTAGTTTCACTTATTCATTTTACGGGTCGTTACACATAAGGAGAGCTTCCAACTCACAATATCCACTCGGTGCTAAGCATTAAATTTCCATGAAGTATCTAATTCTCTATTAACATCATTACTCATGAAAAGGTGCCCTTAGCCTACCGATTCAAGGTACATCATTAGAATAGCTCATTGCCTCATCATGAAAGGGATTTCATTGGCCTACCGATTCATGACAAGCCTTAGACTACTTCATTAGTTACTCATGAAAGGGATGCCATTGGCCTACCGATTTAAGGTATATCAATCAAGATAGCTCTTTAATTACACATGAAAGGGTGCCCTTAGCCTACCGATTCATTTAGGTAAGAAGAGCTTTTCACAATATTTCATATTCATTCACAAGTGTATAATTGAGAATAGCCTTACAACAACACCACAATTACATTATAGTCATAATCACTTTGCTCTCAAAGTGTCCATAAAGCATATACATAAATCTCATAGTCATGCATAATTCTCATAAATTACCCTTCAAGGATCATAGATCATGATTCATCAACACATCTAGAATTACTACATTAGACATGGATAAACACATAATTCAAGTAATTAATTCATTAAATTTATAATTCTGTCACATTCTATTAGCATCAATCAATACCCACACTTCAAGATCCAAATTGAGAAAATAGGGAAATTCATGGATTCTTGAGGAATTCATCATAAAACAGTAGTAAATCATCAATTTGATCATAATATAAAGTAATTAAATCGTAAAAATCATTTTTGAAGTGAATCTATGACTTGGAGTAAAACCCTAGCTCTTTGGGATTTCTTACTTCAAAATTGGGGGTTTTGGAGGGGCTCTATGGGTGAAAGCTACCCATAGATGAAAAACTACCATACCTTATTGAATATTTCCCATGAATTTGAGGAGAAAAGCTTAATTCTTCAACCCTAGCTTCACCTTTCTTCTTCTTCTTCCTTGGAGTTCTAGAGAGAGTTTATTTGGGGAAAGGTTGGTTATGGATTTTGGGTTTTGGGATTATGAGGTGAATAGGTTAGTTAATGACTGAAAAAGACATATATAGGTGTATTAGAACAATACAAAATGACCTCACATCACACTAACTAAAATAGGAATTTACCTAAAGACCCCTACACTAGCTGATTTTGGAACAGCTCCAGGTCCATCCACGACCCCCACCTACGAGGTGTGGACTGATCCACGGACCATACTGGTGTGGCATAGGTTGGGAACTGGAGCTACTAGATTTGGCCCTTGACCCATGAGCTTCTCCCATGGCGCGTGGACCACCCTACGGGGTGTAGGTCCCTCCGTGGGTCACTGTTTTGGGCAGGTTTGGGGTAATTCTAGGGTCCTCCTCAAGGACCCTTGGTTGGTCCTTGGGGAGCTGTACCTTGACGTTTAACCCCTGAACCCTTCATTTTAAGTACGAGAAGCAAATTTTATGACTCTAACACTAACGACAAGCTCTAGTTAAGCCTACTAGTTTTCGGGGTGTTACAATTAGATTCTAAACCACAAGAGAATCCTGCCAATGATATGATGGTGAGTTCAAAGATTAATCACGACAAATGCATGGTGATGTTGATTCGGAGTTGTAAAGCAGTGGGTGGTGACATGAAAGTTGATGGTAAGGCTAACACTAGTAAACAAAGGGATGATGCCATTGATGTAGATGGGTCCGGCGAAGAACCGGACAATGAAACACCTAAAGAAATTGATGAAGTCCCAAAAATATTCATCACCGGGGAAGTGCAAATATCAAATGAGGGGGTTGTTTCTTCATCAAGACCTACAAAACCATTTCCTAAAGTCAACCCACCATTCCCTCAAAGATTAAAAAAAAGGGATGAAGAAATCATCCTTTAGTGGAAGCATTGTTGGAAAGGCCAGGCTATGCGAAGTTCATGAAAGAATTGGTTACCAAGAAGAGGAGTATGGATTTTGAAATGCTTGAGGTGTCTCATAGTTGTAGTTTCATTATGACGAGTAATGTGGTTGTTAAGAAAGCTGATACGGGGGCATTCATTATTCCATGTACTATTGGGATGATAAATTTTTCCAAAGCATTGTTTGATTTGGGGGCAAGTATTAACTTGATGTCGTATGCCATTTTCAAACAACTTGGGTTGGGTGAGCCTAAGCCTATAACGATGTGTCTTCTCTTGGTCGATCGATCTATCAAGCATCCTATTGACATACTTTATGATATTTTGGTGAAAGTGTAGAGGTTCATATTTCCAGTCGACTTTGTTATTCTTGACAACGAGATTCACGCCAAAGTACCTATGATACTAGGTAGGCCATTCTTGGCTACCGGAGTATGAGAAGAAAATAATTCCTTCTTTGGCGTGACATGAGAAGTAGCACCAGAATCGACAAACTAGCTAGACTCATCATGAACAAGATTGATGACATTTCCATCACAAGAAACAAGAATATCTTCATTCAACAACATAATTTTCATTATTTCCTTCTTTCTTTTATTGTCTCATATTTGTCTTGTACCTATAATAATATTTCTTGATATGCCCATTCTTGTGGTAATAATCACATAAAATAATTTTGAATTTAAACTTTGACTTTCCTCTACTTTTATCTTTGTCATTCTGTTCTTTGAACATGCTTCTCCCTTGTTTTCAGTAACCAAAACATCAGAGTGTGAAATTGAAGAAGATGAGCCTTGAGATCTTCTTCTCATGTCACGCCCTGAGCCGAGACCCTTGACGTGGCACAAACGTGACACTATTGCTAGTATGAGCGTATGTTCTGGCATATCATATGAGTATGAAACTATAATAATTGAACAAAGCAGAAAATAATATGAAATTAAACACGATCCCTTAAAGGAGGAAAGTTTTTATCACAATACATTAAGACTACATAAATGTATTAAACTGAAAATTATAAACCCATATTCTAGAAAACAAGATCAATTGCTTGACATATGACATAATCTATGAAGCCTCTACGAAATGATAGGTATCTGTCGAGACAAGGCCTTGGTATACCGTTAATACTGAAATACACATAAAAAACTGATACGTCTAACTTGCCCCTGGTTGAAAGGAGGCTCACCAATAGCAGAAGAGAGGCATCCTAGTGGTGAATGGATTAATTTGGTGGAATAGTGTTTGTTGCCTTTTTTTATGTTGTTTTCTGTGGGTTTGAACTATTTTTTGTGTGTTAGTTTATGAACTGGGGTTGTAAACTTAGTTCTATTTTAGATCTTCATATTTTGCTTGAAAATGGTGATATGAAATGAATGATTACTTGAATGCTTACATATTGAGTTTGAAATTCTTGTTTGCTTGAAAAAGGAACTAAGGGTTTCACTTCTAAATGTTGGGTTTGCTTGAAAGAGAAAACCCAAGTTAAGGTCATGGATTGTTAAGTTGTTTTGACATGGGAGGTTTCGAAAGAAGCTCTTATGATGAGCATGCTGTGATTGAAATATGTAATGTGTGTCTGGGATTAATCCCGCCTACCCGTGAGCATCAACGTTAATGGGCAACCACATTGATCCACGACTTGGAATCTATTCTCATTGTTGAAATTGGTTACTAAATCACTCTAATTAATATTTGGAATTATCCATCCTTTTTATTATTTGCTACAATATATTAGATCACACTTTACCTTCTTAATTGAATTCTTACACATACCAGTCCTTGTGAGATTCAACCCCGACCTAATAGGTTGAATATCATATTGCTAACAATCACCTGCTCATTGAATTGTTATAGGAGTAAACTGAGCATTATCATGTACAAATATTAGAATATATTGAGGTATTTTAATAGCAATTCGTTAGCATCAATGGATGAAATATATGGATGGTAGTTTAAGTAGTGAATGTAAACATTGGTAAAAAAAAAATACAATCAAAATTTGTGAATAATAGAAACATGGAAAAAATTGAATGATGATATTTAGTTATTTAGGAAAGCGATGATACTAGTGAGAATGAAAGATTGTGGTGGTATCTCGAGAAAATTGAAGGAAAGGTATCCTTTAAGTCTTGAATTAACTACAATGTTGACCAAAAAAAGGTCAAAGACACTCAAATAGTTGATCAAGTTAATTGGGGAATTAATTAACATTTTCAAAAACTTATAATGTTTTTATAAAATACAAAATAATCCATACATTAAATAAATAAACTTTTCACTCCCTCTCTCTCAAACGACGTTCTCCTCTTTCTAGGCTGGGCAGGCCACGATCTTCTCAAAAAATTCAAATTGCTCCGTTCTTCCAACCAATTTCTCCGTCAACTTCCAAATTCCGACGCCTAACTTTTCACCTTTCGATTCTTCTATTCTAACCAGCCAAGGGAACATCGTTTTGCGGGTAAAGCTTAATTTTTTTGAAATTTCTTTGGAGGTTTTAGTCAAATTTTTTAAAAGAAATATTGAATGAGCAAATCGCTGTAGATGTTTTCCGTTAAAAAATTAGAGTTTTTTAGTTTAAGTTTTATTTATTGATTTCATTCTTTTTTGTTTATCAAAATGTTATCTTGGGCCTTTTTATTATCACTTTTTTATAGTATTTGCTGCTTGTTGAAGTTTTAGCAGATGCTTTAGTGCAATTTTGGTCAGTTTAGGCTGTTGGTTTAGTCTAGATATTGTTGCAGTTTTGGTCAATTTTGGTTGTTGGTTTAGTGTAGATATTACTGCAAATTTTTTTCCAGTTTTGATAGCTGATTTAGTGCAACTTTGCTGCTAATTTGTGCATTTTTTGCTGCTTGTCTTGATGCAGTTTTGGTTGAATTTTTGTGGTTGTTTTGATATCAGTTTTGTTCAGTTCTTTCTGTTTTAGTTCAGTTCTAATATAGTTTCTGCTGTCTGGTCCATTCTAAACTATTTTGGTGCAGTTTTTACAACTCATTTGGTATATTTTGGTCAATTTTCTGATGGAGTTTTGATCCAATTTGTTGTGGGTATTTTGGTGCAGATTTTACTCTAATTTTGATTCATGTGGAATACAAATTTAAATAATTGAGATTCACTTGATTTTAGTTTTAAGGTTAATCATAGACAAGTAAGGTAATCTTGTTGGTTCTATCTTTTATTGACTTTGGGTATTGACACTCGAAAGGGTTTTGGCGAATACCTTTGCTAATTGTCACTGTTTTTGAGATAGTGAAAGAAGGAACCTAATAATCCTTACACGATCTTATTAAATAAATAAATAAATAACTACATGCCTAAATCTGTGCGTTAACTTGTTCGTACTAAATGATTGTGTGGTGATTGCCTTAGGTGCATGTTTGCAGAAATATACCAAAAAACACTTTCAATTGCCCCCTCTAATTTAATTTCCTAATGATACACAAATTGATTGTTTATTTTTTCATTTTTTCTATTCGTAGGTAAAATGGCTTCCAAAAGAAAAGCAAGAGAATCAATCTCTGATAAATCAAGTAGAATAGTTAAAGTACAAACACCATTAGAGGAACTTGCTGAACAAGTCATTCCACAAACAAATGATGTGTTGGGAATACACCATTAGGCTTGGGCATTTAAAGAAATATCTTACCTCCAGCAGCAAGTCAAGGAATACTTGTAACGACCAGGTTCCGTCGTTATAGAGAAGCCAATAGGGGGAAATTTGAGGCCGAAAAACTTTTTTGTAGTATTTGGATCTTCCCAACCTAGTCCAGATTTGGAAGAAATCGGAGTCTTTAAGGTGTAGTGAAATCTGGTAACAATCGGGCGATTTATTTATAATTCTGGTTACATGAGTGGTTAGATAACTCGTTAAGGAATCAGTACAATTTTACGGAATTGAATTCAGGCGAGTAGAACTCCTGGGATCGATCTTAGCGTGAAGGGTATTTTCTGATCATCGCAGGTTAGAGGTGTAATGTGAAATGAGGATTTTGAAATTCTTTAAATAGCTCACTATTTCATGCAAGCCGCTTTGGTGGTGCTTTTTGTTGCTCTAGCGGGGACGCTGCAGTGGGGTGAGGGTCGTTGTGGCAGGTTCGATGCGACTTAAAGTCATAAATAAACTCCTAAAGGACCTTATTTTGCACTTTCAATTTTTAGAGCTAAACAAAAAACCCCAGGCAACTCCTAACAGTTTTCCACCATTCTTGAGGCTTAAGGTAAGCTTTTCACTCCCCGGATCCATGTTTTGATCCGTAGAAAATAATAGAATAGGTAATTATTGATGGGGAAGGGTTTTGATCTAGATTCTATGGTGGAAACAACCCTATTTTGAATAATTGGGATCATGGGTTTGATCTAGGGTTCATAGAATTGTTGGTAATCCAGGTAATTAGTGATTGTTTATTGATTCCCGTGTTATTATGATTGTTTGTAGACCAAGAACAAGCGGAACGAATCTAGAAAGGAAAGGATCAAGTTTTTTAGGGCTTAAAGCTTGTTTCGAGGTAAGTGATGGTTGTGATTCTATGATTGTGTGATGTATATTTGTTCTTGCTTTATTATGATACTTGTATGTATGAATGTTGCATTATTGATCACACTTGTTGTAAATGAGATAGATGAATAACTATATGCCATGAATGTACTTGTGATTCTGATTGTGATTGTGGTGTGTTGAATGGATCGATTGCCATGTTTCGGCATAACTAATTGGGATCGGTTGCCACGTTCTGACATAATTATGGGATCGGTTCTGACATAATTATGGGATCATAATTGTGTATCTTGAGAAATGTGAAGTTGTTCGTTGTTCATAAATGTTGATAATATTTTATATGTTCGATATATCCATGTGTTTATAATGTTGTATTGGCTTATGTATGTTACACTTAGTGGGATAGCCATGTGATCCTACCAGTACACTGTGGTTGTGTACTGATACTGCACTTGCTCTTATTTTTGTTGAGTACAGGGCATCTTCCGGCGGCTATTGACAGACCTTGCTTAGAAGATCAGTGATCGTTCGAATTCAAGGGTGAGTCAATTCTTCCGGGCTGCCATGAGTTCTCCTTCGTCTATGTCCACATTTCGGACTTAGACATTTCTATTAGTTATTAGTACATTAGTTGGGGTTGTATCCCTTCTTGTTTATACTTGGTTCATTGTTAGATGTTTTGATACATTGACTTTCAGGTTCTAGGTCATTTCTTTTGCATTTGTTTAGTTGTTAGACTTTTGTTAGAGTTTATGGGAACTCTATTTCTTTCCTTAGTATTTAACTTGCTTCTGTAACTTAAATGTTTTAGTTTGGTTTAGTTGATTGGTTTGGATTGTAGTAGTGGTTTTCCCACTGGAGGATTAGTGTGGGTGCCAATCACGATGGTCTGGGTCGTGAAAAATTTGGTATCAGAGCCTAGGTTCATTGATCTCGATGTACCAAAACGAGTCTAGTTGAGTCTTGTGGAATGGTAAGGGGATGCCTTTACTTTTCTTCGAGAGGCAATAGGACTTTAGGAAATCTCTGTGTTTTCTGTTGTCTCATTTCGTGCTATGACTTGATTCCAATTGGTATCTGGCGATTCAAATAGGTATCTAACCTCCTTCACTCTTCTGTCTGCAGATGATTAATACTTAATACAACCGCGTCAGGCTCGTAGCTCCCATCAATGCTCCAGCTGTGGAATTTGCAGCGAGAGGTCGTGGTCGAGGCAGGGGTAGATGAAGAGCTAGGGGTAAAGGCCATGGAAGAGTAGCGCCTGCTGGGAATAGAGCTCTTGTTGAAAATGCTCCTATGAATGAGAACCCTCCTGCGCATCATGAATAGATTGAAGAAGAGAATGTTGATATTGAGAATGTTGAGGATGTGGGACAAGAGGAAGAGGTACATGCTGAAACTACCGATGTCCCCCCCATAGACCCAGTGTTAGCTCGACAAATCATGTCATTCTTGAAAGGGTTGGTTGATCCTGGAGTGCTTCCTTTTGCTCAAGCAACTCAAGCTCCTACTAATCCTCATGTTGCTAGCATTGCGCCCAAGGTGGGTAGGACTAGAGGTAATGATGCTTTCTTCCGTCCTTTCTTGGGCTTTGTTATGACTGGTAATGAGCATGAAATATTGGCTAAGTTTTTAAATCTAAAGCCTCCTGTGTTTCTTGGTTCTGAGAATGAGGATGCTTATGAGTTTATCTTAGACTTCTATGAGAGGCTTCATAAGTTGGGAATTGTCCATCATCATGGGATTGAGTTTGTGTCCTTTCAACTTCAAGGTGAGGCTAAGCAGTGGTGGAGCGCTTATATAGAATGCAGATCTTCTACTTTACCTCCACTTACTTGGACCCAATTTCTTGCTCTGTTTCTAGAAAAGTATGTACCTAGGACTTTGAGAGATCGTAAGAAAGATGAATTTATGGATTTGGAACAAGGTGGTATGTCTGTGGCCGCTTATGAGGCCAAGTTCCATGCTTTGTCCAGATATGCCACTCAATTGGTGACTTTGGAGGAGGAAAGGAACCGGCTATTTATTAGGGGACTAAATTCTGAGTTGCAAGTATTATCTTTCCATATGACTTCTGCAGGGAGGAGCTTTAATGGGGTAACAGACTATGTTAAGAAAATGGAGGGGGTGAGGCGAGACGGTCAAGCTAAGGCATGGGAAAAAAGGACCAAGAACTCGGGTAACTTTCAAGGTTCTTACTCCAAGGGGTCCGAAAGCCCAACGCTTGCAGCCAAGCCAATTCAGTCTGTTATGGCCGCCTTTACAAGTAATTACTCAGGAACTCCACCTTATAATTCAAATCAGGATAGCAAGGGAGTCACACCTTCAGCAGGTAGCAGGCCATCTTTTGATCGTAAATGTTACAATTGTGGTGAACCTCGGCATATGAGAAGAGATTGTCCCCACCCACGTGTGTTAGATTCCACGCAGCAGCAGTCTAGAGCAGTGGTACCTGCGGGGAATGGTAATAATGTTAGAGGACGTCCACAAGGTGGGCAAGGAGGTAATCAGCGAGGTCATGGAGGTAGAGGAAATGTTAATGCATGCAGGGTTAACGCACAACTAGGCAAGGAATTGGCTCGTCAAGATGATAGGGCTTAGTGTTATGCATTTCCGAGCAAGAATGAGGCAGAGTGTCTAACGCAGTGATCACATGTACTATTCTTGTCTGTGACCGGATGGCTAATGTGTTAATTTATCCGAGTTCTACCTATTCATATGCATCTGTGAGATTTACCTCAAGGTTTGATATGATTTGTGATATACTTGATTCCCTTATCCATGTTTCTACCCTAGTTGGAGAATTAGTCATAGTTACCCATGTCTATCATGCTTGTCCTATTTTGTTTATGGGTTTTCAAACTTGGGCTGATTTGGTTATTTTGGATATGTGACTTTTATATAATCTTAGGCATGACTTGATTGTCCCCCTATTATGCCGTGCTAAATTGTAATACTAAGTCTGTAACTCTAGAAATTTCGGGAAGGGAAAAATTAGAGTGGGAAGGGGTGTACAAGCCTAAGCAAACTAAGATCATATCCTCCATCCGGGCAGAGAAATTGATAGGCAAGGGTTGTTTGGCTTATTAGGCCCATATTAGGGATGTTGAGATTGAGGCTCCATCCATTGGGTCTATTCCTGTGGTGTTAGAATTTAGAGAAGTGTTTCCTAATAACTTACCTGGTATCCCTCCGGATAGAGATATAGACTACTGCATTGATTTAGAACCTGGTACTCGTCCCATTTCTATCCCTCCATATCGCATGGCTCCGACAGAATTAAGGGAGCTTAAGGCTCAAATCCAAGAGCTTCTTCATAAGGGATTTATTCATCCTAGTGCTTCCCCATGGGGTGCTCCAGTTTTGCTTGTTAAGAAAAATGATGGTAGTAAGAGCATGTGTATAGATTACCGGCAATTGAATAGGGTCACTATTTGAAATAAGTATCCTTTGCCTCGAATAGATGACCTTTTTGACCAATTGCATGGGGCGTCAGTTTTCTCTAAGATTGATCTAAGGTCTGGCTACCATTAGTTATAAATTAGGCTTGAGGATGTGCCCAAGACAGCAATTAGAACTCGCTATGGCCACTATGAGTGTTTGGTTATGTCTTTTGGTTTGACCAAAGCGCCTGCAACTTTCTTGAGTTTGATGAATGCGGTGTTCAAACCATTCCTTGATTCATTTGTTATAGTTTTTGTTGATGATATTTTGGTCTATTCGAAAAGTGAGGAAGAGCTTGTCGACCATCTTCGTATTGTTTTGGGTGTTTTTGGGAAACAAAGGTTGTATGCTAAATTTTCTAAGTGTGAATTTTGGTTGACTTCAGTTGCATTTTTGGGACATGTAGTTTCAAAAGAAGGGGCAATGGTAGATCCTCAAAAGGTTGAGACGGTTAGAATTGGGTTCAGCCTAGCTCTGTGACGGAAGTTAGGAGTTTTGTGGGGCTCGCTAGCTACTATCGTCGATTTGTGAAAAACTTTGCTTCCATCACCACACACTTGACTAATTTGACCAAAAAGGAGATACCATTTGAATGGACTAAAAAATGTGAGGAGAGCTTTCAAAAGCTCAATACTCTCTTGACCACCGCACCCATCCTAGCATTATCGATGGAAGGTATATATTTTATTATTTATTGTGATGCTTCACATTTTGGTGTGGGTGTTGTGTTGATGCAAGATAAGAATGGTATAGCTTATGACTCGCGTCAATTGAAGGTGCATGAGAAGAATTATCCAACACATGATTTGGAGTTGGCAGCCGTAGTGTTTGCTCTTAAGATTTGGAGGAATTACCTTTATGGTGTTAAGTGCGAGGTATTTACTGATCATCGTAGTTTGCAGCATGTGTTCACTCAAAAGGATCTGAATTTAAGACAGCGAAGGTGGATGGAGTTACTTAAAGATTATGATGTGACCATTCAATACCATTTGGGTAAGGCTAATGTAATGGCAGCCGCTTTGAGTCGGAAAGCGGTGAGTATGGGTAGTTTAGCTTGCTTGAGTGTAACTAAGAGACCTTTGATTAGGACATTCAGACCTTAGAGTCTAAGTTCATGCAGTTGGGCATCTCAGAAAGAGGTGGGGTGTTAGCTAGCATTGAAGTGAGGGCCACATTCATGGATGAGATCAAGACCAAACAATTTGAAGATGAGAATTTGGAGGAGCTTCGTAATAAGACTACTAATGCTAAGGCACAAGATACCACTCTTGATGCGGATGGTGTGATCAATTTTAAAGGGAGAATATGTGTTCCTACAGTAGATGACTTGATTAAGAAATTGTTGGCAGTCTCATGGTTCGCGATATTATATTCATCCGAGTGTGACCACGATGTACCGAGATTTGAAGCAAATTTATTGGTGGCCGGGCATGAACAAGGATATAGTGTAGTTTGTGGCAATGTGTCCAAATTATCAACAAGTGAAGTATGAAAGGCCTGCAGGTTTGCCTCAAAGAATGCCAATTTCGGAATGGAAGTGGGGAAGGATAGCCATGGATTTTGTGGTTGGTCTTCCCAAGACTTTGGGAAGTTTGATTCTATTTGGTTAGTGGTTGATAGATTGAATATGTCAGCCCATTTTATTCCGGTAAGAATAGATTATAATGCTGAACAATTGGCTAAAGTTTATGTGAAGGAGATAGTAAGATTGCATGGGGTGCCCCTCTCTATCATCTCAGACTGTGGTACCCAATTCACATCCAAGTTTTAGAGGAAATTACATGATGAATTAGGCACACAACTCACTTTTAGTACAACCTTCCATCCACAGACAGACGGGCAATCAGAGAGGACTATTCAAGTGTTAGAAGACATGTTGAGGGCATGTGTGATTGACCTTGGAGGGCATTGGGATAAGTTCCTACGCTTGTGTGAATTCTCCTATAATAATAGTTATCACTCCAGGTGTAGTGCTCTGAACCTGGGTCTCAGCCCGCGGAGTCACATCAACAAAACCGGATCCACTAGGGGCTGCCATGGACGTCTCTGTCAGCGATGTCTAGATCATTGATTGTACTAACGTCTCTTGTAGATCTAGAAGGTCTGAATATATGCTATTGTAGCTCCTAGATCCCTATTGAGTACAATATTAATATAATCACTACTGCATCCGACATCCTTTCCCTGGACCATGACCGACCTAACCGGTCTAAATTCGCTGGCCTTCCTCTTACCCTTTGGCACCAACTCTCTGTATACTGTATATAACTCCCGGGCCCATATAGATATGTACGGGCCTCAGGGTCTACTAAACTGCTCAAAGTAGTGATAGTGAAGAGTGTCCCTCACTAAGGAGTATCCGCCCTCAAGTCCCTCTGTAGAAAGTAGTTTTTCCTCTAAAATAGTCTGCCACCTATCTGCTTTCAATCTATTAAGGAGTCCGGAGGAAGAACCACAGGTGGCACTGGAGCCACATGAGGTGTCGGAGCTGGAACTTTATCTGCTGGGGAGGAGGCAGGTGGGACTCTAGCTGAGTCAAGATGGGATCTGACACGGATTTCATCCCGTTGGGACTGTAATGTATGATCGTCATCCGACTTAGAGAATGCGGCTTGGGAGCCCTCACTATTGGTGTTGTTACTCTGAAGTCTCTATAGTGGGCATCTTACCCTTGCCTTGTCCTCCCTTTGGAGGCTCTTGCCTTCCATTTTTGGAAGGTTTGGCTCCTCATTCGTTTATAGTTATACCACATGCTCTTTTCTGGGGTGGCATGTCGATGTTAGTCCTGCCCATATCTGCAAAAACATCATAGAAGGTGAGAAACAGTTCAAGCAATATTTACAGAAAAATAGTTGCAGACAGACTCATCGAACAGTTCGGCGAGTCGCCGAATCACTTTGGCGAGCTAGATTGGGCTCGCCTAAAGGATTGAGCTCCGTATCGGCAGGTGAAGGTGGTTTTCTCTTGGACTTCCGGAGCAATGGAGATTCAGTTATAATCGGAATACCCATCCAGAAAGCAGTACCAACCTCTCTCTGAGAGTCGATCAAGCATTTGATCCATGAAAGGCATGGGAAAGTGGTCCTTTTCAGTCCATGAATTAAACTTTCGGTAATCCATGCATACTCTCCATCCGGTCACCGATCTAATAGATACAAGCTCCCCCTTTTCATTTGGGACTACTGTGATGCCTTTCTTTTTCGGTCATTGTGTACCGAACATACCTATTTGCTATCCGCAATAGGGTAGATCACACCTGCATCCAACCACTTTATTATCTCCTTTTTCACCACCTCTTGCATCGGTGTGTTCAATCTCCACTGATGTTCAACACTCGGCTTACAATCACTATTAAGATGAATTTTTTGAGTGCAAATACCGGGAGGAATGCCCACTATGTCAGCGATAGTCCAATCTCCGATGATGTTCAAAGTATGAAAGGCATCCCATAGTACCCGTCACACCAAGCATAACTTCGAAGTCATCATAGTCATATTTACCCTACTTTGGTTTCATCATTAGCTTACTTCATATAAACAAGGGAACTATCATCCTAGTCAATCATCTCATGTCAATGAAGGCAACTATAGCACAATCCTATTAAATCATACATCATATAAGAGACAACATCTCATGAGTCACCTTAAGGAAAGCTTGTGCCATGCATGAACAATACCCCATAATGCTACCTATGCTAAGCTAGAGACTTTTGGTTCATCATCTCTTAACATCATAAAGACAAGGGTAATCACCTCTTAGTCATGCATGAAGTGGAGAGGTATCTAGACCTACTATCCAAACTTGTCATGCTGATGTTCACACATGCAAGGGGGAGTCACCTCAAGGTATAAATGTTTAGTTCATCATGAAAGACAAGAGGAATCACCTAAAACCATACATATCATGGAATCATACAAACAAGGGTCATCACCTCTTGTCACACTTACTAATAAATCATAAAGACAAGGGGAGTCTCCACAAGTCATACAAGTTAATAAATCATAGGTATTCGCCTCCATATCTATTTTATGGTGATATAGGTATTCGCCTCCATATCAATTTTAATGTGTAAAGTAGGTATTCGCCTCCACATCATCACATAAGGATCATAGGTAATCGCCTCCATGATCAACATAAAGCCTAATCGGTAATCACCTCTTGCCTTGGGAGTCACACATACATAAAGGGTAATCACCTCACACTCCCCACATCATGACATGGGTAATCACCACATGTTTAACTAATTAGGAGTAAGGGAACTCACCCGAAATTCCTATCATACAAAGGTCATTTAGGGGAATCACTACAAGCCTCATCAAATTTAATAGTCCTAGGACTTAGATTCATTTTAGGTGAGTAAATCTTTCAACCTAAAATTATTCTTTGTGAGAGAACCTTTCATGTCATATCATCATGCATATAACCATATCTAGAATTCTACATTAAACATTGGCATAATCATGACTTAAGTTAATATATTACTTCATATATTCAAGCATTTATTAGGTAGATTACGTAGGCAAAGCTTCCATTATAACTCTATCCATTTAAGCTTCTATTCTCATTTAGACTTTACTCTAAAATCCTTAGCACCTCTAGATCATCACATTGGTTTTACTCTCAAAACCCTTGTGATCAACATTCAATACTACTAGCATTATACTCAAGCTTTACTTCGTACTGCCTTCATTCATACCTAGATTTGAAGGTATTGTAATCACATTCTTAGTTACTAGGTGATTCTAGTAATAATTGACCATAAAGGTTCAAATTCAACTTTACATGTCAAGATCCTTCATATTCAATAAAGTCTAGTTCAATTCATAATTATATGATCCTAAAATTGATCAATTATAACACATGACATTGATTTAAGAAGATCACTTATGAACCTTCAATTTCACCTCTAATGGCATAAGCCAACAAAATATCACATTCATCAAATAGACTAGAGTTTACCATAGAAATCACATGAAATCATCATAATATCATAATTCAATGCTAATACAATCATAATTAGGTATTATCCACTAGATTGGAATCATACCCAAACCCTACCCACAATGTAAGAACAACCCTAGCTAGAATTGAGTTTTTGCCTTCACAATTGGGGGAAAACTAAGTGGGCTCTATGGGTTGAAGAACACATATATGAATAAGATAACATACCTCAATTCAAAGACAAAATCATGCTTGAAACAATGGGCAAAAATCGACCTAGGTTGCTGCCCCAACTTCCTTTTTTCATCTTCTTCTTCTTCTTCACTTCTAGAGAGAGGATTTCTTGGAGTGAATTTGGATTGTTTGAAAAGTGGATTAAATCAGTTAGTTTAGGGACCTATTAAGCTTATATAGGTGGTTAAATAAATAACTAACCGACCTCCCTTAACCCCTAATTAATTAACTAATTAATTTCTAAACACCTACCTTAAAACTAAATGTTGGAAAACTACCTTGACCTACACCTCACCGACCCACGGACCATGGGTGGGTCTACTGCCCGTACTGCACCTCTGTAGGTGAGGTCTGCAGCATGTAAATTTCAGGCCTTAACAGACCTTGACCCACGACCCCAACCTACGGGGCGTGGGTCCATCTACGACCAGTAGATGGCATCCGTAGGTGGGCTGTTTTTGACAGCTTTTAGGGCTGTTTTAAGGTCCTCCTCAAGGACCCCATGGGTGGTCCTTGGGGGGTCGTACCTTGACGCCCTAACCCTTAAACCCCTATTCTAAGTACAGGGATCATTTTTATGAGTTTTAACCCTTAAACAATACTCCAAAACTCTTAGGAAAATCTCTAGAACTATCTAGTTCAACTTACTAGTTTCCGGGGTGTTATAATAGCTCCCCCTTGGGATCATTCATCCTCGAATGACGATTCTAAACACTTCTTAAAGTCACACATCTAAGCTAGCAGCCCATTGTGCATGCACTACATCTAATGCACACTACCAAGGAAGAAAACTTCAATTCTAAAGCTAAACATATTCAATGCAACACAAGGGAGTAAGAACTACATCTACCAACCCAAAATGCATGAAATTCTATATTTTACTCATTTTCAAGGAGGAACTAACATTTTCTAACTTAAACATGTTCAATACACCATCATGCAGACTAAATGCAATTTACTCTCAAAAAAGCATTTATTCAAGGAGGAATCTTTAAACTCAAAAACTAAGGCATGCCCATATATTCATCTCATGAAGTCTATATGCAAATCCACTAAAATGCACTACAACATGAGGAAAACAATGCATATAAGTCATTTCTAACAGGACCTAAGCATTTTCATGAACATGCATATTAGGAAGTCATGGCAACACATAAATCACACATGGTTTCATATAAAAGCAAATCAAGAGGAACTTAAAATCTCAAGATCTCATATGCTAAATGAGGAATACAAGGATGAAGGATGAGGATATTCGGACATCTTATTGGCCCTTGGCCTCCCAAGTAGCACCCTAACCTAAACTACACTCCATACCTCTTCATGGAACAACTTATTTGTTCTTCTATTTCTTAACTTTCCGGTCTAACCTTCTACCGTTGCTTCTAATTTAGAGAGGTTCTCGTTAAGAAACTCTAGCTCACAATCAACCTCACTAACACCACTCAAGGTGAAAATTTCAAGCAAGCATAACTCATGAACATTAAGGGTACTCAACGACCTTGCTATCTAGGCACATTATCTCCTCCTTTGGAGCAAGCCTATACAAACTCCTCTTAAGTATCATAACTTTCAATTCTAAGGTCGGAGAGTCATCAATAAGATTTCCCATCCATCACATAAGATGATTGTAAACCATGGTGAATTACACTTCTACCCTTCTTAGAGGAGTCTATTCACTCAGCTTATCTAGGCATTATTTAAACACCTCATTCAACCATTCTATCAACATACCTCAACTCATCATGACTAGGTCGGGTTCTACCATCAACTAAACATAACCATACAAAAACCTTGCTAGATAGGCACACTATCGCCCCCTTGGGAGTAAGTCTACACAAATTATTCTTAATCTCTTTCATAACATGAATGCAATAATGAAGCATCATTCATACTAAAGACAACATCAAAGTCCAACATAACAAGTCATCAAAGACAAGAAATTCGGAAATTACTAAAGCATAAAACACATACCGGAAGGGACATGAGGAAATCACTCTTGATCACCACTAGATTGGAGAGCTTAAGATCCATTCTTCTTTGGAGCCTTCTCACCTAAACCAATTGGATCGGAGGAAGGGTAGGATTGGGACCTATTACGACTATCCTTTTCATTTATAGCCACCTTAGGACAATGTCTTATCTTCTATCCCAACTCACCATAACCAAACAATCATTAGTGCCCGCTAAGCATTCATCCTCATGCCTCCTATCACACTTACTACATCCTGGTAATAGAATGTCACTATCATCATCTAGAGACTTGGGGTTAGTCACCCTCTTTTGCTTGAACTTAGGAGTACTTGAGGGACCTTGCCCAGGGAACTTTTGTCTAAACCTAGGGCGACCATGTCAATCAGACTCATCATCATCCAATCTATACCTCTTTTTCTCCTTAGATTCTTTCTTAAGTTTTAACTATTCCATTCATTGGGTAAAAACCATAAGACGTGAGATATCTATATCATCTAGAAGCATTGACACACGACATTCATTTTCTACTAATTCGGATACTCCCATCATGAAATGGTTCATCTCTGCCCTTGAGTTCTCCACTAAGGTTGGGGAATACTTAAATAGTTGAGTAAACTTTAGGGAATACTCTTGAACACTCATGCTACCTTGCTTAAGGTCGATAAACTCTTGCATCTTATCCTCCCTCAACTCTAAGGGAAAGAACCTATCAAGGAATGCCTCTTCAAACACCTTCCATTTTATGGGACCCGAATCCACCGGTCTACTCCATTTCCATTGACCATACCATATTTGAGCTACCCCTTTCAATTGGTAAGCGGCTAACTCCACTTTCTCTACAGAAGTTACCCCCATGATATTAAGAATCTTACACAACTTATCTACAAACTCCTTAGGGTCATCCTCCACCTTGGATCCATAAAATTTCGGAGGTTTCATCTTAAGAAACTCCCTCACTCTTAAGACTGCAGATTTTACATGGGGCCCAACATCCCTATTGGATTGAGCTGTCATAGCTTGAGCCAACAATTTCATAAAGGACCTAAGCTCCGCATGAATCACATTCTCCACTATAGGGTCAATTGGAGCTTGAGGCGGAGCTCGGTGTAGAAATTGGAGATGAACCTCTTGATCCACATTTCATTCCTCATTTCTCCTAGCATTGTCTCTTGTATTAGCCATACCCTGAAAAACGATAGGGAACATATTAGGAGAAGGACCTACTAAAGCCAAACTCTCTAGCATGAGTTAGAGAATGAAGAAGTGAAGTTTCCTAAGCATCCAATAGCCTCCTATTTATAAATGTGGCGTGCTTCACATTTATGAACAAGACTCTACTAGACGTGGTTTGAGATAGTCCTAGAACAATTCTAAACCTTGTGCTCTGATTATCAAGTTTGTCATGACCCAGGGGTACTCCCTAGATGTAACACGGCGTACTTGACCCCGAAGGGGTCTCATACAAGCCCTTAGCATCATAAACATGGGTAATAGAAAAATATGAGAAAATTTAAAACTTTTCTTTACAATCACAATCTTTATAAAAACAAGCGGAAGAATTTCTATGTCTCAAACCACCTAATACATCTTTAGAATAAATTCTTGGGGCACAACCCATACAATATTCTCAACATGAAAATAAAAGACCTAAAGGTAAGGTGGATTTTGTCCTCGAAGCTATGAGAACTCACCAAGATCTTTAAGTACTTGCGAATTCTTAGAAACCTAGCTTCAAGATGGCACTCAAGTATCCAAACCCTACATTTGATTAAAATGTAGGCAAAGTATGCATTAGTACAAAATCTACCAAGTCTGAACGCTAGCATAACAACATAAGAGCATCTCAAAATGGTTAGTAAACATAAGACATAAGCATAAGATATACTAACATAGTCATAGCATAATCTTTAACCTAAGCATCATATAATCATCAGTCAACATAAGACATAGTTAATGAGCATAGGAGAAAAGTCATAATCATATAAGCATAATTTGACTCTTAGTCATCTCTACCATAATAGAACTACTCTCAAGTAACCTAAAAGCATACATGTGCAATGCAAGAATAGCATCCCATAATACCACCCAAGCCAAGTATCCCTTTTTGGTCATCTTAATCATAGCCTATATGCATTGTCAAGTCTTAAGCTTTCTACCATAAGGGAACCATACTCCTAAGTAACCTCAAAGCACACTTGTGAAATGTATGAAAGGCATCCCACACTACCCATCCCACCAAGCATAACTTTGAAGTCATTATAGTCATATTTACCTTACTTTGGTCTCATTATTAGCTTACTTCATATAGACAAGGGAACTATCATCCAAGTCAATCATCTCATGTCAAGGAAGGCAACTATAGCACAATCATATTTAAGCATACATCATATAAGAGACAACATCTCATGAGTCACCTTAAGACAGGCTTGTGCCATGCATGAACAAGACACTATAATCCTACCCATGCTAAGCTAGACACTTTTGGTTCATCATTCATGTTCATCATCTCTTAACATCATAAAGACAAGGGTAATCACCTCTTAGTCATGCATGAAATCGAGAGGTATCTAGACCTACTATCCAAACTAGTCATGCTGATGTTCACACATGCTAGGGGGAGTCACCTCAAGGCATAAATGTTTAGTGCATCATGAAAGACAAGGGTGATCACCTTAAGCCATACATATCATGGAATCATACAAACAAGGGTCATCACCTCTTGTCACACATACTAATAAATCATAAAGATAAGGCGAGTTTCCATAAGTCATGCAATTTAATGAATCATAGGTATTTGCCTCTATGTCCATTTTACGGTGATATAGGTATTCGCCTCCATATCAATGTTAATGTGTAATGTAGTCATCCGCCTCCACATCATCACATAAGGATCATAGGTAATCGCCTCCATGATCAACATAAAGGGTAATGGGTAATCACCTCTTACCTTGGGAGTCACACATACATAAAGGGTAATCACCTCACACTCCCCACATCATGGGTAATCACCTCATGTTTAACTAATTAGGAGTAAGGGAACTCAACCGACATTCCTATCATACAAAGGTCATTTAGGGGAATCACCACAAGCCTCATCACATTAAATATTCCTAGGATGTAGATTCATTTTAGGTGAGTAAACCTTTCAACCTAAAATTATTCTTTGTTAGAGAACCTTTCATGTCATATCATCATGCATATAACCATATCTAGAATACTACATTAGACATTGGCATAATCATGACTTAAGTGAATCTATCACTTCATATATTCAAGCATTTATTAGGTAGATTATGTAGGAAAAGCTTCCACCATAACTCTATCCATTTAAGATTCTATTCTCATTTAGACTTTACTCTCAAAGCCTTAGCACCTCTAGATCATCACATTGGTTTTACTCTCAAAACCCTAGTGATAAACATTCATTACTACAAGCATTATACTCAAGCTTTAGTTCTTACTACCTTCATTCATACCTAGATTTCAAGGTATTGTATTCACATTCTTAGTTACTAGGTGATTCTAGTCATAATTGACCATAAAAGTTCAAATTCAACTGTACATGTCAAGATCATTCATATTGAATAAAGTGTAGTTTAATTCATGATTATAAAATCCAATCTTTGATCAATTACAACACATGACATTGATTTAAGAAGATCACCTATGAACTTTCAATTTCACCTCTAATGGCATAAACCCACAAAATATCACATTCATCAAATAGACTTGGTTTTACCATATAAATCACATGAAATCATCATAATATCATAATTCAATGGTAATACAATCATAATTAGGTATTATCCACTAGATAGGAATCATACCCAAACCCTACCCACAATGTAAGAGCAACCCTTGCTAGAATTGGGGTTTTATGGGTGGAAGAGCACATAGATGAATAACATAACATACGTCAATTCAAAGGCCTAATTAAGCTTGAAACAATGGGGGAAAATCGACCTAGGTTGCTGCCCCAACTTCCTTTCTTCTTCTTCTTCTTCTTCACTTCTAGAGAGAGAATTTCTAGGAGGGAATTTGGTTGGTTTGTAGAGTGGATTAAATCATTTAATTTAGGGCCCTAATAAGCTTATATAGGTGGTTAAATAACTAACTAACCGACCTCCCTTAACCCCTAATTAATTAACTAATTAATTTCTAAACACCTAACTTAAAACTAAAAGTTGGAAAACTACCTTGACCTAAGCCTCACCCACCCACAGACTGTGAGCGTGTCTACTGCCCTTACCGCACCTCCGTAGGTGAGGCTGCAGCATGTAAATTTCAGGCCTTAATAGGCCTTGACCCACGACCCCAACCTACGGGGCGTGGGTACATCTACGGCCAGTATATGGCATCCATAGGTGGGCTGTTTTTGACAGCTTTTAGGGCTGTTTTGAGGTCCTCCTCAAGGACCCCTTGGGTGGTCCTTGGGGAGTCATACTTTGACGCCCTAACCCTTAAACCCCTATTCTATGTACGGAAATCATTTTTATGAGTTTTAACCCTCATACAACAGTCCAAAACTCTTTCGAAAAGCTCTAGAACTCTCTAGTTCAACTTACTAGTTTCCGGGGCGTTACAAAATGTGCCAAGATTTCACGGCACATCACTCATTCATAAATGTAGCGCGCTTCACACTCTTAAACAAGACTCTGCTAGACGTGGCTTATGAGACATCCTAGGACCATTCTAAACATTGTGCTCTGATAGCAAGTTTGTCACGATTCAGGGGAACCCCCTAGATGTAACTTGGCGTATAGAACTCCGAAGGACTCCATACAAGCCACTTAGCTCTCATAACATAAGAAATAGAAAAATAAGAGTAAAAAAATAGTCCAAGTCAAAATCATTTTATAAAAGCAATGTGGAAGTCTAATACACTTGTCTCATCATAGCTTTCTAATACAATAGAATGAAATTGGGCCTAGATCTCACATCATATCCAAAAGATGAAATACATGAAATAATGTGAAAAAATAAAATGTCATCCTCGAAGCATGAGGATTCACCAAAGCTCGGAAACATCTCAAGTCAACCTTTAGCCACAAAACTGAGTATCCTCACTGCAGGACCATACATTTGGGGGAATGTAGGCAAGAGTATGTGTTAGTACAAAACAATATAATGTACCAAGTATGATAGCCATGCATAAAACATTTAAATCATGCAAAATGGAAATTTCATTTCAAGACATGCAATTGATCAAGCTAAACATGATATAAAAGAGTTATAAAACATAATTCATAAAATCATAGTCAATGCAAGCTAGCTTCATCTTTAAAACCTTGTAACTCATATGCGATACTTATTGACGTAACCTTAGTCCATTATTACTTGTGGGGAATTAGCCTTAACCGACAAAGAGACCATGTGAACTATAACATGATCCACCAGTGTCTCCCACACCGAAAAGGGTTGTCCTACTTTCCAAGGTAGAACTATGAACTTCTAGATTAATTAGATCCATTAGCTATTCAACCTATAGGGGGACATAGTTAAGGGATAAGGAGATTGCTACTAGAAACCTGGCCTCTACTCGGGAGACCTTCCATCTCATAAGATTGCTTTTAGAAACTCGGCCTCCACTTGGGAGAGCTTCCATCTCATCATCAATATCCACTCAGTGCTAAGCATAAATCCCACGGAATAGGCATTTCTGACTTGACGTCATGTGCCCTTGGATAACCAATCCAAGCTTGTTCATTAGGATAGCTCTTACTCTTTTATTTAATTAGGTGAGAAAACTTTTAAACCTACTAAGAAAACTTTTCTTGGTAGGAGGATGCCGCCACCACCACACTCCACTCCAGTGGTTGACCTTGCCATATTGTAAGAAGAGACACATGCTTATTCGATGGAGCATGCAGGTATTCCTACTTCTTCGTCTGATGTTGGTTTTTCTGATTCTTTTACTATATATGTACCATGTAGCTCTATAAGTGCTACTAGTGTGAGGTGTAACGACTCGGAAAATGATAGAGTGAAACTAGAGCCTCACATGTGAGTTTGGAGTCGAGAACTTAATGAAATGATTATATTTGAATTTGACCCAAAAGTTCTTAAAAATGTGCTTCGGAAGTTACCGGAAACTTGTTTAGCT
>JAJOOF010006790.1:0-19916 GCA_029582545.1 Solanum lignicaule | reverse complement strand
GGGTTAGACCCATTTCCCACTCAATTTGACCCCCTGAATAAGAATATGAAGTCGAATTTCCAAAATCATGCACAGATTTTGAGATATATGGAAATTACAATTATAGGTGTTTCCGAAGCACATTTTCGGGCATTTTTGGGGTCGTTTCACTAAAAGACTAAAAATGGAAAGATAACATGTCACTTGTCCTCGAAGAATGACGACTCACCACTGATGTTGCTGAACTGGAGATCAGGAGCCGATCTATGCGTGATCTGAATGCTGAGGACCTGAACCTACATCACGAGAAGATGTAGCGCAGAGTATGCGTCAGTACTTGAAAGGTACTGAGCATGCAGGATAGAATAAAGTTGAATAAAACATATAACTGAATAAAGCGATAAAGTGATGCTATAATCTGAACATGATAAATATGCTAAACATGTTAAATATGAGCTAACTGAATTTAGTGACCAAGTTTATAATATACTAAAACTGAAGATTGAATTGTAACTGATAACCTGGTCAATATACTAGAGTCTGTCTGTGGGATCTACTAATAACCAATATAAAACAACATGAGTTAAACAAGGAGTCCGATGTATACGCCCCATCGAGAGGATTCAATATACCTTGGCAGGGGTATAAAGGCATGACTGGCGTGATCACTAAGTATAATGCGGGGCACGTAGTTCTGGGACTATGAGGGTGACTGACCCTAGTTAAACTCGGTATTAATCCTACTCCCAATAGAATGTATAAAATACAATATAACTGAAATAAACTGGATAGCTCAAGATTTTGACAGGCTAACTGAAATGCAACATTATAAAACTAATAATGAGACATTAACTATCTGAGGCATGAATATATATTTATACTGGCCTAGAAAGTGTAATTCATGAACTAAACGAATCTACATAATTAGGGTTCTGAATTTCATGGAAGAAACTAAGTTAAATTGTTACGAAACAATGATAATCTGATTTGGAGTATTCTAACAGCTAAATTACAACAATTTCTAACATTAAAGAAACCCTAGGTCTAGATTCTGACTAAAATCTAGGGACCTAATGGGTGAAAGTAACCAACTAGTGAAATTCCACATACATGGTAACAAAATCAACGGAGAAATCCTTTGACTTTGAGGTTGAAACTAATGAAAACTTGTTGAGTTCTTAGACTAGGATTTCTCGACTCTTTCTCCTTCTTTTCGTTCAACTTGGATGAATTTTGGAGAATGAGTTGACTTGGGTAAGTTCTAATTATGTTTCTAGGCTAAAACTGACCAAAATGATGTAGTTTAGGGGTTAAACGACATAGTTTAGAGGTCCAAAACATAGGGAAAAGACCAAAAGACCCCTTACTTAAAAGTTGTTGGGGGTCACCGATGGAACAGATCAACGGATTGTAGGTGGACTAACAGTCCGTTCTAATCGACCGTCGAATGACGTCTGGGAGCTGGATTCTAAAGGTCTAACCCACGGTCTGGGACCATGGACTGTGACCTGACCTACGGTCCGTAGGTCCTGGTGTGGGCTGACCCTTAGCGAGATTTTCTTGACCTTTTCTGGGAGGGCTGCAGGTAGGGAACAATGGACCACCAGGACGGACCGTGGGTCACCCTACGGTCCGTGGGTGGTGCCCATCGATGGCACCTACAACTTCTGAAATCCGTATTTTTGGTAGTTCTAGCATATGGGGTGTTACATTATCTCCCCCTTGGAACATGTGTCCTCGAATAAAGGCTAAACTAGCTGAAATAGAGGGAAAGAGATGCAACACTACCACTAAGTACTGGAAACTAAAATCTAACTAAACTAAGTTCCAAGAACATGCAAATACACTGAAAATGCAAGTATAGCTGAAGGAACACGATACTAGGACTGAATTTACGCATGAGTAACTGAAAGACTGGAGAGGAACTATTACCTCAAGTTGGAATGAAATCGGAAGGAAAGAGATGAGGATACATGGCATTCATGGCTGCTTCTGCCTCCAAAGTATCTCCCTCTACAGACGGACTCCTCCACAAAACCTTAACTAAAGCGACTTCTTTGCTTCTCAACCTTCGAACCAGACGATCAAGACCTTCAACTGGCACATCTTCATATGTGAGACTATCCTTCACAACCACACTTTCTAATGGCACAATAGATGCTGGATCACCCACACACTTCTTCAACAACGAAATGTGAAAGAAGGGATAGACTGCTTTCTAGTTCTGCTGGCAACTCTAACTCATAAGACACTTTACAAATTATTTTCAAGATCTTGTAAGGACCTACATATCTGGGACTAAGCTTCCCTTTCTTGCCAAATCTAATCAACCCCTTCATAGGTGACACTTTCAGGAAAACCCAATCATCGTGCAACCTGACTATCTCATTAGTGTAAAGCTTAGTGTAGTCCTCTGCCGAATCTGCAGTCTTGACAGTCAAAATTTGAGAAGACTTAGTAACTCTATCAACTATCACCAAAATGGAGTCATGTTGTCTGCGAGTACGAGGTAAACCTGTAATGAAGTCCATGTTGACCACCTCCCACTTCCATGTAGGAATGTTAATCACTTGAGCCATACTCCCTAGTTTCTAATGTTCTACCTTCACTTGTTGACAGTTCGAACACTTAGCCACAAAATCTTCGATATCCTTTTTCATACCATTCCACCAAAAGACTTCCTGCAGATTACGGTACATCTTAGTGGCACCTGGATGAATAGAATACCTAGAGTTATGGGCTTCTACAGGAATCTGCTGTCTCAACTCACCCACCTTAGGAACACACAAATGGCCCTGATAGCGAAGCACATTATCTCCCCCAGGAGAAAACCTCAACCCTCTACTGATGAACTACACCCTTTAGTTTAGGCAATATAAGATCACTGCCTTGTTTTTCCTTAACCTCCGCTATTAATGAAGATTCTGAGCCACTCTAAACTGTTACACCACTATCTGATATGCTCATGAAAGTCCTTAAGAACGAGAAAGCCGACTAAAAAGCAGCATCTATTTGATGCATCATCACATGGCCGCCGTGTAACTCCTCGAGAATCATGTCATTCTCTAAGGTGAACTCCTAAGGGAGCAAGCCGGTGAACATCTTTCGCTAATTCGTTCTTTTATTCCTCAACATGCGCTATAATACCCATAGATAGTCTGCTAAAAGCATCAGCTACTACATTGGCCTCACCAGGATAGTTATTCTCATGCACCTTAAGCTGTCTAGAAGCATAAGTTATAACCTTACTTCGTTGTATCAACACACAACCCAGGCCGACTCTGGATGCATCACAATAGATCACATAGCCATCTAAACCCTCTAGTAGAGTCAAGACAAGAGTTGTAGTCAACCTAATTTGCAGTTCTGTAAAGCTCTTCTCACGCTCATCTGACACGTGAAACTTGCCCGTTTTCTGTGTCAACTTAGTCAATGGATAAGCTATGGATAAAAATCCTTCCACGAACCTTCTGTAATAACCAGTCAAACCCAAGAAACTTCTCATATCTATAGGAGAGGTGGGTCTGGGCCATTTTTTCACTACATCTATTTTCTAAGAATCCACTCGAATCCCTTCAGTAGATACTATATGCCCAAGGAAAGCAACTGATTGTAACCAAAACTCACATTTACTAAACTTAGGGAATAACTGGCGATCTTTGAGAGTTTGCAGGATAACCCTCAAATTAGTCGCATGTTCTTCCTCATTCCTAGAGTAAATGAGGATATCATCAATTAAGACGATAACGAACAAGTCCAAATACAGCTTGAACACCCTGTTCATTAAATCCATGAAAGTTGCATGAGCATTGGTTAGTCCAAATGATATAACTACAAATTCATAATGGCCATATTGAGTTCTGAAGGTTGTTTTCAGGAAGTCACTATCTCTGACTCTCAGCTGATGATAACCGGATATGAGGTCTTTCTTTGAAAAATGATTAGCACCCTGAAGTTGGTCAAACAAGCCATCAATTCTGGGGATGGGATACTTATTCTTGATTGTGACTTTGTTCAACTGTAGATAGTCAATGCACATCCTGAGAGAACCAACTTTCTTTTTCACGAACAACAATGGTGCACGCCATGGGAAAATACTAGGTCTGATGAAACCCTTATCTAGATGATCTTTCAATTCCGTAAGCTTAGCCGGAGCCATTCTGGAAATAGGAATAGAAATAGGCTAGGTATCTCGAAGGAGATCAATTCCAAAGTCGATTTCCCTTTCGGGAAGATCTTCTGGGAACTCATTTACTAAAGGAACTGACTCAAGAGTTGGGGTTTCGGAGCTTGAATCCTTAACCCGAACTGGATGATAGATATACCCCTTTCGAAATCATCTTTCTGGCCTTAAGGTAAGAAATGAATCGACCCATAGGCACTGAGCTACTACCCTTCCATTCTAAGATTGACTCGTCTAGAAACTGGAAACGAATGAACGTAGTTCTACAATCGATTGAGGCATTATAGGAATGTAAGAAATCCATGCCTATAATGATATCAAAGTCTACCATTTCTAACTCGACAAGATCTGCTGAGGTGACTTTCTAAGAGACTGTGACAGGGAAATTCTTGTATACCCGTCTAGCTATAACTGGGTCACCAACTGAGGTTGAGACTGACAAGGGTTCTAAAAGAGTTTCTGGATTGACACCAAATGTTACTTCTATAAAGGGAGTTACAAAAGAAAGAGTAGCCCCTGGATCTAACCCTCCAAAAACATCTAAAGAATGACTCAAAACATACCAGTGACATCAGGAGAATATTCTTGGTCCTAGCGAGCCTGGAGAGCATAGAGCCTCCCTTGGTGTTGACCGCCACCTGTACCACATGACACACCCTGCTGAGTTGGGCGACCTGTTGGTGTTGCTGGAGTGGTAGACTAAGTCCTATTATTATTATCTCTTTGCCCCTGTCTGGAAGAAGGAAAATCTTGCAACCTATGGCCAGACTGACCACACCCAAAGAATCCTTCCTTGCCTGCAAGACACTCACCCGGATGGTTCTTACCATACTTTCGACAAGTTGGGTAGGTCCTATTTCCTGAAAAACTCCCCTGAGACTTAGAGGCTGGTGCCCTACTATTCTGATCCTGTTGAAACTATGAGTGATTTCCACCACCCAATTTCTACTGAGAGTACTCATAGTTCCCTATTCTAGCTTTCTTGTTGTCCTTACCTATTTCTTTAAGCTTACCTCCCTTAACCTGATGAGAATGAGTCATGAGCCTAGAGATACTCATATCCTCTAACAACATAGCATTTCTTCACTCTGTCTTTACTAAGTCGGATACTTCAAACAGAAACTTACTCATTTGTGCCCTTGGATCGGCAACAATATGTAGAGCATACCTAGAGAGTTGGGTGAACTTAAGTCCATACTCTTGGACTGACATTGTACCTTGTCTCAAATTCATAAACACCTAAGCTTTAGCCTCTCTCAACTCCCCTGTAAAGAACCTGTCCAGAAAAGATCCGGTAAAACACTCCCAAGTCACAAGAGCTGCATCCGCACTCCTGTTTTCTTTCCACTGAGTGTACCATATGTGAGCCACATCCTTAAGCTGGTAGGATGCCAACTTTAACCTATCATTACTAGTCACTTGCATCACTCAAAAGATTTTCTTAACCTCATCAATGAAGTTATGTGGGTCCTCACTAACTTGCAACCCTAAAAACTCAAGCGGATTCATCCTAACAAAATCTCAAACTCTAGCTGCCATTGATCTACCATTTCTAGTAGTAGGATCTGGAACCTTTTGATTGTTTTGGTTAGTCATACTCGGAGCCAAAAGTTTAATCGCATTCCGAAACTCTCTATTCGAAACCTCATGGTCTGGGACTGGAGGGACTGCATTAGCGTTGCGTGCATTAGCATTCCTTGGTTAAGCTCTACGAAGAGGCATGAATCTGAAACGCATAACGTCGAATTAGAAATGAGAAGTTGGATCATACCCTACGCACAATAAAAGTAGCAAAGAAAGTGATGTTTTCCTAAAGCACTTCGTAGTCTCCCTCTCATTAGATGTGGTGCACTTTATACCCATGAAAGAGACTCTACTCAGTTCGGCTTTTCAGATTTCCTACGACTCTTAAACCTAATGCTCTCATACCAAGTTTGTCATTCCCCAAAGCTACCCCCAAGGCATAAACACGGGACCAAGGAACACAAGTGACACCAAGTTAACTCTAAGCTGGCATATCATAAGCATACGTAAAAGAAATACTGTACGAAAGCATAAGATATGAGATATACTGAAATTATAGGGAATACCTGTTCTAAGTCTTAATATATATAACTGAGTTTAATGACAACTGAAAGATCAAACTCAAACTAAAACTAAATCTAAACAATGTCTTAATAAAAGCCTCTACAGACTAGAGATTCTGATACATGTCCCCAACTAACTCTAAAAAAAATGAAACTAAAAGACTAAAAATGGAAAGATAACATGTCACTCGTCCTCGAAGAATGACGACTCACCACTGATGCTGCTGAACTGGAGATGGGGAGCCGATCTATGCGTGATCTGAAGGCTAAGGACCTGAACCTACATTACAAGAAGATGTAGCGCAGAGTATGCGTCAGTACTTGAAAGGTACTAAGCATGCAGGATAGAATAAAGTTGAATAAAACATATAACTGAATAAAGCGATAAAGTGATGCTATAATCTGAACATGATAAATATGCTAAACATGTTAAATATGAGCTAACTGAATTTAGTGACCAAGTTTATAATATACTGAAACTGAAGATTGAACTGTAACTGATAACCTGGTCAATATACTAGAGTCTGTCTGTGGGAGCTACTAATAACCAATATAAAACAACATGAGTTAAACAAGGAGTCCGATGTATACGCCCCATCGAGAGGATTCAATATACCTTGCCAGAGGTATAAAGGCATGACTGGCGTGATCACTAAGTATAATGCGCACAGAGGGGACTTACCTACGGGGGCACGTAGTTCTGGGACTATGAGGGTGACTGACCCTAGTTAAACTCTGTATTAAGCCTACTCCTAATAGAATGTATAAAATACAATATAACTAAGATAAACTGGATAGCTCAAGATTCTGACATGCTAACTGAAATGCAACATTGTAATACTGATAATGAGACATTCAATATTTGAGACATGTGTATCTATTTAAACTGGCTTAGCAAGTGTAATTCATGAACTAAACGAATCTACACAACTAGGGTTCTGAATTTCATGCAAGAAACTAAGTTGAATTGTTACGAAACTATGATAATCTGATTTGGAGTATTCTAACAGCTAAATCACAATAATTTCTTATATTCAAGAAACCCTAGGTCTAGATAATATCAAGGGAATCAAGATTCTGACTAAAATCAAGGGACCTAATGGGTGAAAGGAACCCACTAGTGAAATCCCACATACCTGGTGACAAATTCTACGAAGAAATCTTTTGATTTCGGAGCTGAAACTAATGAAAACTTGTTGCGTTCTTGGACTAGGGCTACTCAACTCTTTCTCCTTTTTTTTGTTCTACTTGGATGAATTTTGGAGAATGAGTTGTCTTGGGTAAGTTCTAATTAAGTTTCTAGGCTAAAACTTACCAAAACGACGTAGTTTAGGGGTCCAACGCATAGGGAAAAGACCAAATGACCCTGACTTAAAAGCTGTCGGGGGTCACCGACGGACCATGGGTGGACCGACGGTCCATTCTGGTCGGCCGTCGAATGACGACTGGGAGCCAGATTCTGAGGGTCTGACCACGGCCCGAGACCACAGACTGTGGCCTGACCTGCAGTCCGTAGTTCCTTGCGTGGGCTGACCCTTAGCGGGATTTTCTGGACCTTTTCTGTGAGGGCTTCTGGTGGTGAACCACGGACCACCAGGACGGACCATTGGTCACCCTACAGTTCGTGGGTGGTGCCCGTCGGTGGCACCTGCAACTTTTGAAATCTGTATTTTTGGTAGTTCTAGCATATGGGGTGTTACACTGGTAGTTTTGGAGTTTGAATTTTTTTACAAGTACTAGTCAGATGGATTTAAGCTTTTCATGATTTTTTTTCCTCTCTTTATTTAACCATTTATTTTATTTTTCTATTTCAAGGATGCAAACTCTAGTAAATCGTGGTCATAAAAGAGAAGATCAATCATCTTAGATTTGGCCAAATTTAAAAAGAAATAATTGTTATATTTGTGATAGCCCTAGAGGTTGTATTTGCATTAATAAATTCTTTAGAAAAAGAAATTATTTCGAATGAAACTATTTATCACATAACGAATTGAGTCATCTTAAGAGATGCATGACCACAACCATCATTGATCTTCTTACAGAGTGCATAAGATTGATGAACATTCACCCTTTTGTTTTATATTTTGGGTATTCTATCACTTAGATTATGTTCTTAAAATGTTACTTAATACATACATACAAATTAGTAGCAAGCGAGCAATTTTCATCTCTTTTAGAAAATATTCTCCATTATTACACACAAATTTTTGTTTTACTAAATATCTAACTAATTTTTTCATATTTTCTACTAGAATATGGATAAGCAACATAAAGTTGATAATGATAAGGATGCAACATTAATGGAAGTTCCAATATCTTTATATCATACATGATGAATCAACAACCGCTTTTTTAGAGGTAAGCTTTTTAAAAGTTTCTCCAATTATAAAGTTTTTAGTTTATTTTTTTAAAGTCATGTACAAAAATATTTTGATGGATTCATGAATAATTTTTTAATGTTAATTGTGTGATGAAATAAAGAACAATATTATTCTCTTTAGCTAAAACATATGGCTTGTATCACAACAATAACCTTTGAATATGTCATACATCTAACAATAAGTTAAATATATACTCTTTCCATTCCAATTCATGTGATGTAGTTTCACTAGACACAAATATGGAAAGGCTTTGATATGTATGCTCCAAAATCATCCTTAAAAATATGAAGTTTTAAATATAAGAGTACACCTTTATGAATATTTTTTCAAATAAGTGAAACCCAACATGGTAAAAAGGTAAATAGTCTCATTAAACATTTGCAAAATAAGGACATATGTCATCTTTTTGAAACTGATTAAAAAAAAAGTGTGCCATATAAATTGTAATACATGGAGTATATGATTAATAATATTTTTAATAATACTTTTAAAGGTTATCCAATAAGTCTAAATTATATTCTCCAATTGTGCTTTTTTTTAGTTAAGTCCTACATTCATGTAAAAAACAATAGGTCTTTCAAGATAACTTTCGTCCATATAACACTATTTATTGTTGTGAAAATATCATGAATTAACTAGCACACAATTACAAACAAAGAAAATAGAGAAGAAAAAATAATACAAGCATTTAACGAGGTTCGGCTAGGCCTAATCCTTTAAGCGAAAAAGCAGAGAGAGTTTTCCACTATTAAAGAAAAGAAAAAGTGTTTTCTTTACAATCCTCTCAAACCTTTAGGACTAGATTGTGTCGTGTACCATGCTTTATAATCCCCACTATATCCCTATATATAAATTTCAGTAGTCCCAAACCTATAAGGAAAAAGTTCCCCCAATCCTAGAAGGACAATATATTCCTTTTCCAAATCTATTAGGACAAAAGGACTTCTAAACCAATAGTGATTATGAGTTTCCTAAAATATACAAGGGAAAAATTCAAAACATAATAAACAATTATTATAGAATTAATGGTTATGACGCATGAAGAAATTTTTTATTTTTGAGAAAAAAAATTCAAGTATTAAAAATATATAAATATTTGTTTTTTGAAATCCAAACCATACATGACTTAGAAAATTACAATGGTATCACCTCGGTACAAAAACCGTAAGGTTATGAAAGAAATCAAACATCTACCCTTGATTAAACTCACCACATACGGAAGTCTTTTGAACTCTTTATACCCATATCAAAAATATTAGATTAATAAACAACCATGTGAGATGAAATCATAATATGAAATCAAGTTCAAGCTTTGTTTGTACATGCAATTTGAATTTTTAAATTGTATTTTTGGCTCATAAAAACCCCCCATAAGTTATGAAAACTACCAAAAGTACCCCAATTCTTTCTTTTTATAGTCATACCAAATATGCAAAAGTTCATGACAAAAGAAAATACACTATAAAAAAGTTATTCTAAAAATAATATAATATTTATAGATAAAACTTTAATTTTTTTCAATGAAAAGGTAACATTAATCATGAGTTGTAGTGTAGTACTCTTTAATAAAATTGAACATGGTCAATAGAATTAGTAACTTATCATCATGTTCAAATTTTGTAAATATTTCGTTAGCCTTTTGGTATTCTTGCAAAAAATTATGTAATTATATCATTGTTTTTTCTATATATAATATAAACTGGTGTGTCAATATTTGTATTTGAAAAATGTGAAATCATGATATGAATTCTCAAGTCAAGATTTTAGGAGAATTTGAGATTTCATCTCATAATTTAAAATCACGAGATGAAATCACTTATCCAAATGCTAATTTTCATCTAATGATTTAAAATTACAAGAGGAAACCGCATGTCCAAACGCCCACTAACTAAACATGGTAATTTTGATGAAAATTGAACAACATAGAGCACTTGACTTACTATCATTACTCCTCTCAAACTATGTTATAGATAAATATATTAAAATATAAATTAGTTTGTGTGACCATTGAAACTATAATTTCTTTACAAGAATAGAAAGTAAAAATTTATTTTTATGTGAAGATGCTAGGCAAGTTACTAAGAAGTTTGAGTTTCTCAAGAAAATCATTGCACTTGTTATTGATAGGGCCGGCTCTTGCCTATTAAATTTAAGGCATTGGCCTTAGGTCCCCAATTTCTACAAATAAAAAATTATGTATCTTAACCCCATTAAAATAGTAGAATTCAAGAAAATACTGTTTTGGATTCTTACATTCTCTTCGCTAAAACTCACATTATTTATCATGTTTAACTTATTTTGCACTCTATTTCTTTAAATCTTTGATAGTTAGAGTAATACTCTCTCAAAAATATGAATCAATAGTCAAAAAGTGTTGAACAAAGTGAATTACAAATTCTTTTTTTTATTTCTTCGTAAAATTTTCATATTAAATTAGGTATACCAAGTTATCAACTTTTTGAATCAGATTCTATGATTCTAACTCTTTTCTTTAAAGTTTATCAACTTATTACTTATAGAATTATGTTAACAATTCATATAATAATTGTCTCAATAAAAGGATGTTTTTCAATGTTGAATTGATAAAACCTTACCTAAAAATAATAATTAAAAAAAGTATTTGAAAAAATCATTTATATAAAAGATATTAAGTAGTAATTTACATCTAAAAATATAGAAAAATAAACAAATACAAATAAAGTTTATTTAGATTTTAGGCCTTTAATTAAAATTTCGCTTTAGGACTCGAATTATGTTGAGCCGTTCCTAGTTATTGAAATCATAAGACTTATGGAAAAGCATCTATTTCTTTATCTTTTGTGATATTCTATAACTTTTATTAAGTTTTAAAAGATTAATTAACATGTACAAATTACTAGCAAACTAACAATTTCATCTTTATTTCTTTAAATGATATATTTTTTATTATTTCCTCCAATATCACTTCACACAATTTTTAATGTTACATAATATATAACTAAATGTTTCATATTTTATACTAGAAAATGGATAAGCACCACCAAGTTAATCGTAGAGATGCAATAATGACAGTTCTCATATCTTCTATTGCACCACAAGCTGGTGTCTCATTGGTAAGCTTTGAAAAAATCCTCTATTGTTTAAGTATAGGTGTTTAGTTTTTTTTTCTATTAAGACATGTACACAAATCTTTTGATCTATTTGGTAATAACTTTTTTATTTCATATTTTCTACTAAAAAATGGATAAGCACCACAAAGTTGATCGTATAGATGCAATAATGGTAGTTTCCATATCTTCTATTGCACCACAAGTCGGTGTCTTATTGGTATGCTTTAAAAAATTCCTCTATTGTTTAACATACTTATTATTAAGGTATTTAATTTTGTTTTCTTTGATCTATTCGGTAATAACTTTTTAAATATTAGTTATCTTATTGAAGAAAGATTAAAAAAAATCTGGAGCTAAAACATCTAAGTCGCATAACAACAATAACAACATTTAACTATATCTCAATTCAAAAAAAAATGAAATTGGCTATGTGAATCCTCATGTCTCTATTTAAACTAAATTGATCACGCTATAGTGACATAAATAATAATAAAAGTAAAATAGTAATTTTAATACATATAGATAATCAGTGGTGGATCCAGGAATTTACGGCTATGGATGCTCACTATTTTTAACAGAAACTTATATCAAGAGTGTAATTGCGAGCTAAAATTCATCAACGTAGGCGTTACTTTTTTTCAATTCAATGCAATAGACAATCAGAATATTTGAATTGGTTAAAAAAAGGGAGGTACCTTCACATACCATTGTAATTATCAAAAAGGCAAACCAACGAGAAGGACTTTTTCGCTTTTGAATTGGAGAACTGAAATAAAGGTGCTAGAACAAATTGTTTTTTCCGTCCTTTTCATTTTTCCTAATTTGACTGATGAGAAAGAAAAAGTTAATAGACATGGAAGATCATGACCGTTTATATTTTTTGGAGATTAAGTTAACTAATAGACATGAGCGGTGACCGATTCAAAATTTTAAAACTGTGGTTACTTTTTAAGCTATCAATCATAAAATATAAATGTATAAATTTAACACTTGTCTTAAGAAAGATAATTATATTTAAATAAGATAGCGGAAAAAATCAATAAGAAAAATTAGAATAAAAATTATCTTGAAAAAGGAATTTTGTTTAAGAAAAGTTAGAAATAGGACAATTTGTGGAAAGGTAGAAAGAAAAGAGCTGATTTTAAAATAAAAAGAATGACACTAGAGGGAATCGAACCTGGGCATTTAAGCAATATATGACCTTCAGTACCTACTATCAATCAGTGCACCAACTAAGCCATTTATTTATTGGGTGCTCGCTTTTTATTTTATATGATACTGCCTTAATTTTGATATAATTATATATAGTTCGATACGAGATTAATGGGTGCTCGAGCACCCGGACATCCCCATGTGGGTCCACCCCTGTAGATAATAGTAATAGTAGTAGTAGTATCAGAAGTTGTCTAACAAGTTTAACGCCTCATTTCATTTTTATGATTATATATAAGACGTCAAAATCTAAATGTGTATTTGAATGATAAGATGTGCATGAATCTTTGAATAAACATCTTTGTTTTAAGATGATGTATTAAGATTTGAATACTAAAATATAAGACTGCTTATTATTGTACATCTCTCAATTTAACAATTTCCTTAGAAAGAGAAGCTTTTAAAATTAGTTTTCGCCAAAAATATAAATAGAATAAAATTTTGATTTAGGATGAAACTTTTCATCTCACACCAAATTATTTAGTGAATCTTCATAACCACAACCATCATTGATCTTGTTACAAAATGCATAAGATTGATGATCAAATATTTTTTTGGGCATTCTAGAACTTTGATTAAGTTCTTAAAATATATTTGTGTGTGTGCGCATTTGCATGTGTGTGGAAATTACTAGCAAGCGAGCAATTTTGATCTTTTACTTGAAAGCCTTTTCTATTACTCCACACAATTTTTCATTTTACAAAATATATAATTTTTTATTTCATACTTTCAACTAGAATATGCATAAGCAGTACCGAGTTGATGGTGATGAGGATGCAACATTAATGGACGTTTCTATATCTTTAATTGCACTGGAAAAAGCAAACGCTGATGTTTTGCAGGTTCGCTTTGGAAAAATTACTCCAATTATAAGTTGTTTGTTTTTGTTCCTTTTAATACATTTACAAAAATCTTTTGATGAATTCCTAAACAAAATTTTAATGTTAATTGTGTTTTGAAAACAAGATAAATGTTCTTCTCTAAAGTTAAAAGATATGATATGTATCACAACAACATTTAAATATGTCACATTAATAATTAAAAAAAAAATATATATATATATATAAACAACAATAAACCTAGTGTAATCCCACGAAATGAGGTATGAGGAGAATAAAGTGTACACAGACCTAATCATTACCTTTTAGGTAGAGTTGTTGTTTCTGATAAACCCTTTAGCTCAAGAAAAAAACAGTCCAAAGAAGTGTGTGTATAAGCTAATTCTAGAGTTTCATTCAAAATTAACAATACAAATACGTCGGAAATAGTTAGACCTAGACTTCTAGATAGAAGTAGAAGAAACATACTTCATCGTATTGTGTTGGCCAGGTCATGATCTTTTAGAATATAAAATATGATGCTCCAATATCTTGTGTGCCACTTGATGACAAAATGTTAATGCTCCCCACTTTGTCTAGATAATTACCTTTTGAGAATATATATTGGATAAATGTAAATTTCGTAAATATTGTTTTGGTGGCAGAATGAGATTATACCAAAAAATATGCATTACATGCATACACATACATTTGAACAGAGAAGGCAAAATTGGATCATCAATAATACTTCTCGTCCAAGTGGCTTAATAATAGATTATGTAAGTTTCCTTTTGAATAATCTGCATGTTTTCCTGCCAACAGAATCGATTATGTATATTTTCTTTGATGAGATTGTGAAAAAAATAAGCATTTAATTATTATTGATAAACAGGTCTACCATCATTTGGAGACAAACAAAAAAATTTAATCTTTGATAGAAGTGTAAAAATTTGTTGTATATGGGGAAGTTCCTGAAACAACAAAGAAATCAAGAGAAAATGAAGAAACATCGCAGGTTAGCTCAAAAACAAATATCTTAGAATACATAATGAGATTGACTCTTTTATACATTATCATTAAAATGATTTAATTTGCAGGTGACACCGAGACGTAAATCACATGAGCGCGGTAAAAAGTTGATCAAAAATTATGTAGTTGGAACATGTACTAAATCTTATAATGGGGTATACATTAAAAATTGGGGAGAAGCTAACTACTTATCTGAACGTGACATCCCTTCCAGCATTGGTAAACTAGTTCCTATAAATAAATAAATAAATAAATAAATAAATAAATATATATATATATATATATTTGTTGTTTTCATGTTCATTTTGTCTTAGTTGATTTTTATAATTTTTTTATGGCCAGAAAAAAAGAGAAAAAAAGGAAACGAAGATTTATATGGGCATCAACAGGTGAACTTGGGAGATGATGCAACACGTGTCAACTCAGGAGATGCTACATTGAGTACTCCAATACAGTTTTTTTTTAATCTTTGAGATTTTGAGCTCATACCCGAAGCACACAATGAAAATCTTTCTTAAAAAAAATGTTATTGTATTAATTAGTTATTCAACTGAATATTTATAAAAGTTATCTTTCTTAGGTTATTTAAGAAATTATTAATATATTATTCATTTTCTTTCTAAAGTAGTTATTGATACTTTGCGGTCTCAATTTGATTTCTCACAATTTGGTATCATGTATTTTATGATCAGTATTTTATTTTATAAAATTAAAGTAATAATATATTTTTTTATAGAATATATGATAATTAACAAGTGAAAGATAAATAGTATGAGCAAATTAAACTGCTTTAAATGAAAATTACATTAGAATGTGTTTGCTTAATATACAATATAAATTTTGGGGTGAGAATGAGGAAAATAATAGCCATCGAAAAGCTATTGATATTATGTTTTTTTAACGTGATAGATTGATTTTGGAAGAAAATAAATAGTTGAATCGCTCCTAAAATAGTCATAAAAATTGAAAGAAAAATGCCTCAATAAGTAAGGAGAACTAATGTATAACATTTAATATTATTATATGGGAGGATCAGATACTTTGTTCCATTTGTTTTTCTTCACGTAAGATTTACCAAGAAAAGATAAAGTATAATTACTTTCAGTTATGTGCATTCCTAATGAGAGTTTTGTTATGACAGCCAGTTTAATAAAAAATGCCATAGTTTTTTTAATAAAAAACAAATTAATATCACTAGACAAAGCGTTTGGCGACCTTTTATAAATAATAAAATAAAATCTTCAACCTGAATAAGTATAAGCAAGGGGGGTTAGGTCTTACCTTACCAATCCTAATGAGGTAACAAACCTCTACTAATTAACAAACATGGAGAAAATAAGAGCTAGAGAAAACTAAGTATTCTATGATCATCACAGAGTTTATTATACACTCCATGATGATATGACTAATGAGGATACTTAAATAATGCAAAAATATAAACGTTAAGAAGAAGATTGAGTTATCAATCTCAAACTTCTTTTTATATATGTATGAACTAAAAAAAATAGTTTGTCCTAGAGTAACCTGAAGTATTTTTCTCGTCTTCTTCTTCAAAAATATGTCTAAAAACACTTGATCGTTCATCACTTCTTCTTGGATTTATTGGATCCTGTCGAAGTTGTTGAGACTGTCATATGATTATGTTTTGTCAGTCGCATAGGTAAGTGTCTTGGAACAAATTCCTTAGTCACCTTACTATCCCAAGTATGTTGCCTTCCATGTGTCTTTTTTATTTTTATTTTTTTGCTTTTGTTGCTTCCACTTCTTTGTTGCCTAGGTGAAAGATCATCATCCCTAATCACTTTATCAAAACATATATCTAACGTATTATCTTCTTCATCCTCAAAGAATTCGTTTCCCAAATCAATACATTGGCTAATTCCCAATGCTAAGGCTCCTGACTCATTTTTCTTTGTGATCACACTTTTAGGCACAATCATTGAAGTTTATGGGGTTAATTTGTTATTCAGAGAAGGAGGTGAAACTTGTTCTTCTTCATCAACCAAATCAGCCCACCTACAAACAATCCCTTGTTTTTTCCTTAGTAATAATCAAATCATTTGTCGAATTAGCATAGTTGAATGCGCAACCTATATATTTTTATAAGATTACACATCATACTTATCTAACTACACTAGTTTCTGGGAACGTGCATTGCACGTTAGCCTCCAATTATTAAAAAAATTCTGCATATTTAAAAAGTTTTAAAAAGAAAATATTACTCCCTCTGTCCAACAATACTTGTCCACGATTCACACTTCTTAAAAACTATAAATAGAAGGGTAATTTTACTATATCACCAATTGAATATAACAAATACAATGTCTTGAAAAATATAATAAGAAAATAACTATAATTAATGATAAGGGTAAATTAGGAACTAAGTGTAAAATTATACATTGATTTCATAAAGTGGACAAGTATTGTTGGACATCCCAAAAATAGTATAGTGGACAACTATGATTGGATGGAGGTTGAAAAATTAAGATGTTGCAGATTTTGTTATTTTGAATTTATTCATTAAAAACGCAATAAGTGGGACGCTATAATAGCCTCTGATAGTATGCAAGTGAATTCTTCCTGTAAATTTAATAAATGCATGTAAAAATATTTAACAAATTTACAAGAAAAATATGAAGAAACATATATTACTTTACTACTATATATAAGTGGCTAGGGAAGCAGCTGTTGGATGACATGCCTGCTTCCCTAGCCAGGGGCAATTTTGGTATATTATTTTTTACTATATGCTTAGACATATTGTACTTCACTGTAAAATGGTACTTTATCAAAATTTGACTTAAAAACCAGCTTGTATATTCCTTTTTGACATTTGCTTCAGCTTCTTCCTCTTTTTACGTGTCAACTTTCTTTACATCTTTCTTTTTATTCCGTATTTCTCCCAACCTTTTCAACCTCTAAACTTTTTCTTCACTTTCTTGATTTCATTGCAAATTTTACTAATTGCATTCCTAATATTTCATTAATAAATTATATTAATAGTGAAGAGTTTTTGGCTAAAATCATTTCTCAACTATGACTCAAATCTAATGTACATCCTTATATTATCTAAGTGAGCAAAAAATATCCTTATACTATCCAAAAAATAACAAGAATCATCCTTCAGCCTATTTTTGTTAAGAAACTGATTGAATTAATAAAAAAATATTTTTTAATTTGGTCATGTCTTGGCCACGACAAAAAGATCAAAGTTACCTAAAAAGAATAAGGATATGGATAGGAAATGAATCTTTCATTCTCAGAATTTAAATTTTGTGTGTTATTAGTTTATAGAGTATGTTTTGTTTTGCATCATCAAGTAAATTGACTTGCACCAATACATAAGTTTTGAAATATTTATACAGTACGTTCCGATGATTAGAAAGATTATGGTAAAAAAAATCATTTCAAAAACATTACGTCCAACTATTTAGAGATTTTCTTTAATAAATATTTAGGGCGTATATACTAAATATACAATGTTCACATTTTATACAATGTACAGAATGCTGGAAATTTAGTGAAATTACGTAGGTGTTTAGTTATTAAAATTAAAAAATAATTACTTTATTTGAAATTTTTGAAGTTGGAGTAGTATTTGGCCATATTTTTTACAAAGAATATTTAGAATTTGAATATATTTTGTCTGAATATGATTTAAACCCCCAATTTCTAAAAATTAAAAAAATCACCTAACTTGATTAGCTAACCATGTGTACATATATTCATTCGGCTTGACACATTTTTTGTTGGTGGCGTGAGTTTCTTAAAAAAAATAGACACAAGGATGAATCTTGCAACTTTTTGGATAGTTCAAGAATGTTTTTTGTTCACTTATATAATACAAGGATGTACTTTAGGTTTAGGTCATACTTCAGAGATGATTTTAGCCAAAAACTTTAACAGTGAACATAGTGAGTATTTGAAATTTATTTTTAAAGTAAAAATGATATTTAAAAATTAAAGTTGTATTTGGCCATAATTACGAGTCATAGTTGTTTTTATGTTTTCTGTTAGTTATTTGAACTTTAAAAGTGAAAATATTTTTTGGTGTTCATCGGATTCTGGAAATTATAAAATTCAATTAAATTTGAATTCTAAAATTTTCTAACAAACTGAAAAAGTAAAGTAAGACAAATAAATTAAAATAAAAAAATAGTACAAATTACAATAATTAACAACTTAGTATATTTACAAGATATATAAAAATTTGATGGACTCTTCCGCCACATAAATTGCGACAAAGAAAGTAACATATATTATTTAAAAGTACTAAAAATTACTACAAATCATAGTAAATAATAACATAAAAATTTAAAAGACATATAAAAAATGTAGTTCATTCTCGAAATGTTGGCAGTGCCACATAAATTGCAACAAAAAGAAGTAACATATCTTATTTGAAAATGACGTAAAAGGTATTACAAATTACAATAATTGACAAACGTAAAATACTATAACGACCTGTTTTCGTCGTTATAGAAATGCTGATATACCGTGAGTTTACGATATTTCTAATACATTTCACTTACAAGTTGTGTGTGTCTAGGGCCTTTTTATATTGGTTTTTATGTGTTTCTATCATGTTTTGCAGGAAAGACGTTCAGGCGCGGAAGTATAGAGACATCTGAAAGAAATGCAGATACAGGGCATTCACGGAGGTGATCTACAGACAGTAGGTCCATTCACAGTCCGTAGGTGATGACCGTAGATCAGCAGGCATAGTATTGAGGACAATTCAGGGAAATCTGACCAAGTGTGGAACCACGGTGTCCATTGACAATCCGTAGATTGATCTACGGACCGTACTGTTGATCCATAGAATGATACTGCGAGGGTTCCAGTACCTGATTTTGGAAGATTCTAAGTATGGAGCTACGGAGAAGATTGATGGACCGTAGATCGATCTACGGTTCATACTACTAGTCCGTCGACTGCTTCAGAGAAACTGATTTTTGGAAGTGAAATATTTTCTAAGTCCTGACTGACGGAAGGGACTTACGGACCATAGATCCATCGACGGTCCGTAAGTCGGTCTCGTGGATTGAAGACGCGTACCTGAACAAACTTTCCTTAATTTGTTTCCCTTTTAATTTAGGATTTGTTTTCTATAAATAGGGCATGTAAACCTCATTTTT
>JAJOOF010006789.1:0-31598 GCA_029582545.1 Solanum lignicaule | reverse complement strand
TGTAAAATACTGAATAGCTCAAAACTGAACATGCAAACTGAGAATGCAACAATTAATCTGATAATAATGCATTAATAACTGAGGCATATATAACTGAATAACTGAGATATCTGACCTAGCATGTGTAATTCAAGAACTAAAGAAATACATAGCTAGGGTTCTGAAATTCATGCGAGAAACGATGTAAAAACTTGATAATCTGATTTGGAACATGTTAATAACTAATTCATGATGATCTGTTGTAATTCTAGAAACCCTAGGTCTATTCATAATCATGGAATCAAGAACCTGACTGAATTCTAGGGACCTAATGGGCGAAAGGAACCCACTAGTAAAATCCCACAAACGTGGTGACGAATTTCTCGGAGAAATCTGTAGATTTCAGAGCTGGAACTGATGGAACCTTGTTGCGTTATTGAACAAGAGTTCTTGACTTCTCTTCTCCTCTTACGCTCTAATTTTTCTAAGTTTTGATTAATGATTTGACTTAGATAAGTTCTAGTTATGTTTCTAGGCTTAAACTGACTAAAAAAACGACGTATCTTAGGGGTCCAACGAATAGGAAAAGACCAAAAGACCCCTAACGTAATTGCTGTCGGAGTGACTGACGGACTGGACCTACGGGCCGTAGGTCAATCGTCGGTCGAGTCTGCCCGACAGGGCTTCACTAAAATGAGCATAACTTTTTACTCGGAGTTCAGATTTTAGGAAACTCGGTGGCGTTGGAAAGAGGATTCAATTAGCTATCATATCATAGGTCATGGATACACAATTCCTTTTGTGCTAAAAGTTATGACTATCTGAATTTGACCCATCAACAATTTTCAGCTAACTGGTTGCTGACCCTCATCTACGGGTCAGACCTACAGACCGTGGATCGAATGACGGTTTGTGCTGGTCGACCGTAGTTTGTGTAAGAGGCTGGGTAAATGAGGTCTCGATCCACAGACACATACCACGGACCGTGGTCTGATCTACGAACCGTGGGTCTGTCTGTGACTCGGGACTTAGCCGACTTTTCTGAGCTGGTTTAGGGAGGAGTTGCAGCGGTGAACCACAGACCACCAGCACGAGCCGTGGTCTAACCTACGGTCCGTGGATGGTGATCATAAGTTGCACCTGCAACTTCTCAAAATCTGCATTTTTGGTCTGTTTCTGATTCGGGGTGTTACATTATCTCCCCCTTGGGACCATTCGTCCTCGAATAAAGACTAAACTAGCTGAAATGGAGGGAGAGGGCTGCAATCCCTACCACTAAACACTGAGAACTGAATTTCTGACTGAACTAAGTTCCAAGAACATGCAAATACGCTGAAAATGCAAGTACAAACTGAAGGAACATGATACTAAGACTCAATCTGCGCATGAATGACTGAAAAATTGAAGAGGAACTATTACCTCAAGCTGGAATGGAATCGTAAAGCAAGAGGTGAGGATATTTGGCTTTCATGGCCGCTTCTGCTTCCCAAGTAGCTCCCTCTACGGATTGACTCATCTACAAAACCTTGATTGAAGTGACTTATTTGTTTCTCAACCTTCTAACTTGACGATCGAGAATCTCAACCGGTACATTCTCTGAAGAAAGGCTATCTTTTACAGCCACAATCTTTAATGGCACTACGGATGCTGGATCACCCACACACTTCTTCAAAAGTGAAATGTGAAAGACTGGACGCACTGCTGCTAAATTTGCTGGCAACTCTAACTTATAAGCCACTCTACCAATCCTTTTCAAGATCCGGTAAGGGCCTACATATCTGGGACTGAGCTTCCCTTTCCTGCCAAATCTCATCACCCTCTTCATAGGTGACACTTTCAGGAAAACCCAATCATCAACTTGGAACTCTAGTTCCCTTCTTCTCACATCTGTTTAAGACTTTTGGCGACTCTGAGCAGTCTTCAGTCTATCTCTAATGAGTTGCACTTTCTCCATAGCATCAATGACTGAATCTGGTCCTATCAAGGCTGCATCACCTACTTCAAACCAACCAACTGGATATCTACATCTTCGCCCATACAATGCCTCATAAGGGGCTATTTGAATGCTGGAATGGTAACTATTGTTGTAGGCGAACTCAATGACAGGAAGGTGATCATCCCAACTACCCTTGAAGTAGATCACACAAGCTCTCAACATGTCTTCTAAGGTCTGAATGGTACGCTCTGCCTAACCATCCATCTGTGGATGAAATGTTGTGCTAAGGTTAACCTGAGTACCAAGACCCTTCTAAAATGACTTCAAAAAATGAGAAGTAAATAGAGGACCTCTATCTGAGATGATAGACAAAGGAACCCCATACAACCTCACAATCTCATTAATGTAAAGCTTGGAGTAATCCTCCACCGAATCTGTAGTATTGACTGCCAAAAAGCAAGAAGACTTAGTAACCCTACAACAATCACCCAAATGGAGTTATGCTGTCTGTGAGTATGAGGTAAACTTGTGATGAAGTCCATGTTGATCACTTCCCACTTCCAAGTAGGAATGTCAATCTCTTGAGTCATACCTCCTGGTTTCTAATGTTCTACCTTGACTTGCTGGTAATTGGGGCACTTAGCCACAAAGTCTGTTATATCTCTTTTCATACCATTCCACCAATAGACTTCCCGCAAATCGCGGTACATCTTAGTGGCGCCTGGGTGGACAGAATATCTGGAGTTACGGGCCTCTGAAAAATATCTTGTCTCAACTTGCCCACATTAGGAACACATAATCGACCCTGGTAGCGAAGTACACTATCTCCCTCTTGGGAGAAAACCTACACTCTCTGATTGTGGACTACACCTTTAAGCTCAAGCAAGATTGGATCACTATATTGCTTTTCCTTAACCTCTACTACCAAAGAAGATTCTGCCCCATTTTGAACCGTTACACCACCATCTGATATGCTCATAAGACGAACTCCTAGGCGAGCAAGTCTGTGAACATCTTTTGCTAGCTCCCTTCTTTCTTCCTCAACATGTGCTACGCTACCCCATGGATAATCTGCTAACAACATCTGCTACTACATTTGTCTTACCCGGATGGTAATGCACGCTCATATCATAATCTTTGAGGAACTCAAGTCACCTTCTCTGGCGAAGATTCAACTCTTTCTGGGTGAATACATACTGGAGGCTCTTATGGTCTGTGAACACATCTACATGAACACCATACAAGTAGTGCCTCCAAATCTTGAGTGCAAACACCACAATTGTAAGCTCGAGGTCATGAGTCAGATAATTTTTCTCATGTACCTTAAGCTATCTAGAAGCATAAGCTATAACCTTACCTCGCTGCATCAACACACAACCTAGGCCGACCCTAGATGCATCACAATAGATCACATAACCATCTGAACCCTCTGGTAGAGTCAAGACAGGAGCTGTAGTCAACCTAGTTTTCAATTCTGCGAAGTTTTTCTCACAATCATCTGACCATCGAAACTTGACCATCTTCTGAGTCAACTTAGTCAATGGTGAGGCTATGGATGAAAATCCTTCCACGAACCATCTGTAATAGCTCGCTAGACCTAAGAAACTTCTGATATATGTAGCAGAGGTAGGTCTGGGCCATTGTTTCACTGCTTCTATCTTCTGGGAATTTACTCGAATTTCTTCACCAGACACAATATGCCCAAGTAAAGCAACTGATTGGAATCAAAACTCGCACTTGTTAAATTTTGCAAATAACTGGTGATCTTTGAGAGTTTGCAGAACAACTCTCAAATGACTCGCATGTTCTTCCTCATTCCTAGAGTAAATGAGGATATCATCAATAAAGACGATAATGAACAAGTCTAAGTACTGCTTGAACACTTTGTTCATAAAATCCATGAAAGCTGCAGGAGTATTGGTTAGTCCAAATGACATAACTACAAATTCGTAATGACCATACCGAGTTCTGAAGGTTGTCTTCGAAATGTCATTATCTCTGACTTTAAGCAGATGATAACCTGATCTGAGGTCTATCTTTGAGAAATGGCTAGCACCCTGAAGTTAGTCGAACAAGCCATCAATCCTGGGGATGGGATAGTTATTCTTCATTGTTACTTTGTTCAACTGCCTATAGTCAATGCACATTCTGAGAGAACCATCTTTTTTCTTTACAAACAACACTGGTGCACCCCATGGCGAAATACTAGGTCTGATGAAACCCTTATCTAGAAGGTCTTTCAACTGCTCTTTCAATTTCTTAAGTTATGTTGGAGCCATTCTGTAAGCAGGAATAGAGATAGGCTGGGTATCTGGAAGGAGATCAATTCCAAAGTTGATTTCCCTATCGGGATGGACTCCAGGAAGATCTTTTGGAAACACTTCTGGAAACTCATTAACCAATGGAACTGACTCAAGAGTTGCGGTTTCGGAACTAGAATTCTTAACCCGAACTAGATGATAGAGATAACCCTTAGAGATCATCTTTCTGGCCTTAAGGTAAGAAATGAATCGACCCATAGGCGCTAAGCTACTACCCTTCCATTCTAGGATTGGTTCGTTTGTAAACTGAAAACGAACAATCTTAGTTCTACAATCGACTGAGGCATAACAGGAATGTATCCAATCCATGCCTAGAATGATATCGAAGTCTACCATTTCTAACTCTACAAGATCTGCTGAGGTGACTTTCTGAGAGACTGTGACAGGGCATTTTCTATATACCCGTCTAGCTATAACTGGGTCACCGACTGGAGTAGAGACTGAGAAGGGTTCTGAGATAGTTTCTGGACTGACATCTAAGATTACTGCTATAAAGGGAGTCATAAAAGATAAAGTAGCCCCTGAATCTTTCCACTGAGTGTACCATATATGAGCCACATCCTTAAGCTGGTAGGATGCCAACTCAACCCTACCATTATTAGTCACTTGCATCACTCCAAAGATTTTCTTAACCTCATCAATGAAGTTGTGTAGGTCTTCAGCAACTTATGACCCTAAAACTCAAACGGATTCATCCTAAAAAAAAAAATCTCGAACTCTAGCTACCACTGATCCACCATTTCTATTAGCAGGAACTGGAACCTGCTGATTGTTCTTGTTGGTCATACTCTGAACCAATAGTTGTATCGCATTCTGAAACTCTTCATTCTTAACCTCATAGTCTGGGACTAGAGGAATTGCGTTAACATTCCTGGCATTCGCATTCCTGGCGTTAGCTCTACGGGGAGGCATGATATTAAGGGCATAACGACAGATTAGAAAGGAGATCATACCAACGCACGATAAGAATAACAAAGAAAGTGAAGTTTTCCTAAAACACTTCATAGCCTCTTTCTCATTAGATGTGGTGCATTTCACACCCATGAAAATGATTCTACTTAGTGCGGCTTTTCAGACATCCTAGGACTCTTAAACCTAATGCTCTGATACCAAGTTTGTCACGCCCCGAGCTACCCCCGAGACGCGGACACGGGACCTAGGACCACAAGTGATCCAAAGCTAACCCTGCTGGCATGATCATGAGCATACTAAAGATAATAAACTGATGCGGAAGCTAAATCATAAATAAAAATAAAAAGATGGGGAATACTGATATACTATAACTGAGATAAATGAAAAATGATGAGTTTAATATAAGGAAGATATTAACTCAATACTAAGCTAAATCTAACTATGGCTGAAACAAGCCTCTAAACTGACTAGAAATGTTGGGACATGCCCAACTAGGTCTAGCAAAACTGAAACTAAAGACTAAAAATACTGAAAAGAAACTCATGACTATTGTCCTCGGAGAATGAGGACTCACCACTAAATCTGCTGAACTGGAGATCCGGAACTGATCTAAGCGTGATCTGGATGCTGAGAACCTGAACCTACATCACGAGAAGATGTAGTCCACGTATGCGTCATTATTTGAAAGGTACTGAGCATTCAGGATAGAGTAAAGTTGAAATAACATATAACTGAACAAAGCAATAAAGCAATGAAATAATCTGGACATGATCTAGAAACTGAATACTGAGCTAACTGAATGCAATGACCAATTTATAACATGTTGAAACTGAATACAGACTATACTGATAAATGGTCAATGCAATAGAATCTGACTGAACTGTGGGAGCTACTAATAATCGACATAAAACCACATGAGCTAAATGTGGAGTCCAATGTATATGCCCTATCGAGAGGACCCAATATACCCTGCCAGAGGTATAGAGGCATGCTGGCGTGATCACTAAACTGATGTTGCCCACAGAGGGGACTTACACCTACGTGGCTTGTAGTTCAGGGACTATATAGATACGCTGAACCCTAGTCCAACTCGGTATTATTCTACTCCCAACGAATTAAGTGGTTAACTGGTTATGACTGAATTTCTGTAAAATACTGAATAGCTCAAAACTGAACATGCAAACTGAGAATGCAACAATTAATCTGATAATAATGCATTAATAACTGAGGCATATATAACTGAATAACTGAGATATCTGACCTAGCATGTGTAATTCAAGAACTAAAGAAATACATAGCTAGGGTTCTGAAATTCATGCGAGAAACAGTGTAATAACTTGATAATCTGATTTGGAACATGTTAATAACTAATTTATTATGATCTGTTGTAATTCTAGAAACCCTAGGTCTATTCATAATCATAGAATCAAGAATCTGACTGAATTCTAGGGACCTAATGGGTGAAAGGAACCCACTAGTGAAATCCCACAAACCTGGTGACGAATTCCACGAAGAAATCTGTAGATTTCGGAGCTGGAACTGATGGAACCTTGCTGCGTAATTGAACTAGAGTTCTCGACTTCTCTTCTCTTCTTACGCTCTAATTTTTCTAAGTTTTGATTAATGATTTGACTTAGATAAGTTCTAGTTATGTTTCTAGGCTTAAACTCACTAAAACCTCATGATTTAGGGTCTAAATGACGTATCTTAGGGGTCCAACAAAATAGGAAAAGACCAAAAGACCCCTGACTTAATTGCTGTCGGAGTGACTGACGAACTGGACCTACGGACCGTAGGTCAATCGACGGTCCATCGATTGGAGTCGTCGGTCGAGTCTGCCCGACAGGGCTTCACTAAAACGAGCATAACCTTTTACTCGGAGGTCATATTTTAGCAAACTCGGTGGCGTTGGAAAGAGGATTCAAGTATCTATCATATCATAGGTCATGGGATACATAATTCCTTTTGTTCTAAAAGTTATGACCATTTAAAGTTGACCCATCAACAATTTTCAACTAACTGGCTGCTGACCCTCATCTACGGTCAGACCTACGGGCCGTGGATCGAATGACGGTCTGTGCTGGTCGACCGTAGTTTATGTCAGAGGCTGGGTAAAAGAGGTCTCGATCCACAGACACATACCACAGACCGTGGTCTGATCTACGGATCATGCGTCTGTCCGTGACTCGGGACTTAGCCGACTTTTCTGAGCTGGTTTGGGGAGGGGTTGCAGCGGTGAACCACGGACCACCAGCACGGGCCGTGATCTGACCTACGGTCCGTGGATGGTGACCATAAGTTGCACCTGCAACTTCTCAAAATTTGCATTTTTGGTCTGTTTCGGATTCGGGGTGTTACATTATCTCCCCCTTGGGACCATTCGTCCTCGAAGGAACTTGGGTGATTCTTAAAAAAGGGCTTGTAAATGCGGAAATGGGCGTTAAAAATGGTGTGAGTATACGTGAAGGTTCCCCAACTCATTACCGAGGTCCTCACATAGTTTTTTGAGGAAAAAAAATAGGTGCTCCGGGCGCTAGATCGACGGGCTAATACACACAAAAAGACAGAAAATTTAAGGGATTCTTTAAAAAAGGCTTGTAAATGCAAAAATGGGCGTTAAAAAAATTATGTGAGTATACCTGAAGTTTCTCCAACTAATTACAGAGGTCTTCATAAATTTTTTGAGAAAAATATTTTGGGTGCTTCTAGCGCAAAATAAATGCGCTAATACGCACGAAAAATCGGAGAAATTTTTAGATTCTTAAAGAAAGGCTTGTAAATGAAGAAATGGGCATTAAAAAAATGGTGTGAGTATACATGAAGGTTCCCCAACTCATTATGGAAGTCCTTCTAAAGTTTTTAAGAAAAATATTTTTGGTGCTCCGGGCCCAGTCCATGGGCTAATACACACGAAAAATCAGAGAAATCGAGCAATTCTTTAAAAAGGGCTTGTAAATGCGAAAATGGACGTTAAAAATAGTGTGAGTAAGCATACAGGTTCCCAAACTCATTTCGGAGGTCTTCATAAATTTTTTGAGAAAACAATTATGGGTGCTCCAAGTGCCAGATTCATGGGCTATGACATACGAAAAATCAGGAAATTTGGGCGATTACTAAAAAGGGCTTGTAAATAAGGAAATGGCGTTAAAAAATGGTGTGAGTATGCGTGAAGGTTCCCCAACTCATTACGGAGGTCCTCATAAAGTTTTTTGAGAAAATTATTGTGGGTGCTCCGGGCGCTAGATCCATGAGCTAATACACATGAAAAATTGGAGAATTTGGGCGATTCTTAAAAAATAGCTTGTAAAAGTGGAAATAGGCGTTAAAAATGGTGTGAGTATACGTGAAGGTTCCCCAACTCATTACAGAGGTCCTCATAAAGTTTTTGATGGATGTGAAAGCCAAGCAATGTCTTGATCCGACCTTAGAGGAATTTAAAGAAATGGTGCTTAGAAAGTCCGTTGAGGCTTTTTGCCAAAGGGGAGATGGTGTGTTTTGTTATCAAGGTCGTTTGTGTGTTCCCAATATTGATGACTTGAGGGAACGAATTTTAACAGAAGCTCATAGTTCACGATATTCCATTCACCCGGACCTAGATGTCCCGTGATTTGCGGGAGGTCTTTTGGTGGAATGGGATGAAGAAGGACATTGCGGAATTTGTGGCTAAGTGCCCTAATTGTCAACGAGTAAAAGTTAAACATCAGAAATCAGGAGGTTTTTCCCAAGATGTTAGTATTCCTATCTGAAAGTGGGAAGATTTGAATATGGACTTTATAGTAGGGTTTCCTCGTACATGGCGACAATATGAGTCAATTTGGGTTATAGTAGACCGAATGACAAAATCGGCTCATTTTATCCCCGTCAAAGTTTCTTATACGACGGAAGATTATGTTGAGTTGTATTTGAGGGAAATGGTAAGGTTGCATGGAGTGCCCTTGTCCATTATCTTCGATCGAGGTACTCAATTTACTTCTCAGTTTTGGAAATCTTCCAAAAGGGTCTTGGTACTCGTGTTAAGCTTAGCACAACTTTTCATCCACAAATCGATGGGTAAGCGGAGCGTACTATCCAAACTTTGGAAGATATGTTGAGAGCAACTTGTGTGATTGATTTTAAGGATAATTGGGATGACCATTTGCCATTGATTGAGTAGAATATCGAGCAATGGCGACAGCAATTTGTGAGTTAGTTTGGATCAAACAGTTGCTGAGAGAACTAAAATTTGGCAAAATTGATCATATGGAACTTGTGTGCGATAATCAAGTGGCTCTTCATATCGCATAAAATTCAGTGTTTCATGAAAGGACTTAGCACATTGAGATTGACTGTCTCTTTGTCAAAGAAAATATACTCTCACGAGATATTGTTATGAAATAAAAAATTTGTGAAGTCAAATGATCAACTTGTAGATATCTTCATTAAGTCCCTCACATGTCCTCGTATTAATTACTTCTGTAACAAGCTAGGTACATATGATTTGTTTGCACTAGCTTGAGGGGGAGTGTTCGAATATAAATAAATATATACATTCCTACTTAAAATAGGAATAGGAATATGAATCCTAGTTAAAAAATGGATTCCAATGTAGTGTCAATAAATAGGGTATCAATGTAATAATTTAGATACACAATTCAATAATATTTTTCTCACAAACATATTAAAAAAACTAGAGAAACCCGAATGATCAATGAGACACTTTGAGCATGTTGCTAACTTCTAAATAGACGTGCAACAAGAATAACACTCTATTCTAAGTACATAAATATGAAAATTTGACAACAATGTATCTGGGGTTAGTAGCAACCCAAGATAAAAGCAAAAGTTAGTACTAAAAGAAGCTAAAATGCATATCATTACTATCCTAGAATTGGTTGTATCAGGATTTGAAATGTTTACCTCTGAATGGAACTGCAAAGGATAACAATAAAGTTGTTTAGTTACATTTGGATGATTGCTAAGTTGTTTAGACACGGCCCGTAGAAGGCAAATGAAGGTGCAATTCAATGGCAAAGCAGCAAACATAAACCTGAAATGGATCATCACTCGATATCCTTGCATTGGTCTCCCAATCCGACTCCACGTTAAAAATTTGAAGGTCCTCTAGTCATGATTTAAAGATTTTCAGGAGATTAGAAGTCCCTAGCAAGATTCTAAAGGTAAAATTCACAACAAATCATTACTCATTACTCCACAAGTTAATTTAATATAAATTTAAAGCATTAATAAATAATTAAAACAAAAAAAATACTTTAAATAAATAAAATAAATCTTGTGTCACATTGGATATCCGATATATATCAAAATGACATCCTCTATGATCATCGTGAGGCTATGATCTGCTGTGAATGAAGGACCTTTAGACAACTTTAGTATGAATCTAAAAATAAAATTAAAAGTTAGTTTAAATCATAATAAATAATAAAAACATAAAAACATTTCAAAATAAATAACATAAATAAATCAATATTACATTGAGATCCCTAGTAAATGCTTAAACGATATCCTCTATGATCATTGTGGGGTTAGGGTCCGCAATGGAGGAAGGCTCGCAACCTTTTTAAGTTAAAATAAAATCAAATTACTTTCTAATAAGTTGATTGAGTATGTGAGATATTATCTTTAAAATTTGTATTAAATCAATTAAATTTGTTGATTCTTCTTAGTAATAATAAATAAAGAATTAAGGGGTTGTTTGGTAAAGTGTATTAATAAAAATAATGTTTGCATTAGCTTGTGTATTAGTAATACCTTGTTTGGTACCTTTTTCATGCTATGTATTATAAACTCTATTGTATATTGAGGAGTGTATTACTAATATTATGGATTCCTAGGTATTAGTAATGCAAAGGAATTTAATACATGCATTAGACCATCTCCAATCCAACACCAAATATTATATTTGGTGTAAAATTTGGTGTTTTGAGCTCCAATCCACACCAATGTTTACACCAAATTTGGTGTAACACTATTCATCACACTAATTCACTTTTTGAATATTTTAATATTATTTCATTATACAAACTTTTAATTAAAATTCTACTATAAATTATAATTGGATATAACTACAATTAACCTTCACAAAAATTAAAAATGCAAACATATAAATTTTTAAACAAATAATAAAATGTACTTAAAAATAATTGAAATTAATAAGCATTCAACAAGGAAGCTCATTTTGAACTACATAATGCATTAATAGAGCGTTTATGGGAGCACTGTAGTGATCTTGAAAGTTGAATATTTGTGTAGAATTTAAAATAATTTTTTCAATTATGTAATGTTTATTTAATTGTATTTCATTAATGATTACACTTTTATTTGTATTATCCATTATTATGTATAATGTATAATATTTGCTAGAAATTTATATTATTTAAAAATTATGGTACAAAATAATTTTATATTAAACGATTATAAAAGGAAATAATATGAATTATATATGGCAAATGTTTTAGAAAGAATTTGTTTTATGAAATAAGAAATAATAATATAATAATGAAGAGAGAGAAATGTTCCTTTTTTGTGTAAAATTTGGTACAGTCAGTTAGAGTTGATTACACCAAAAATAATGCTGACACCAAATTTGATGTAAAATTTGGTGTTTGGGTTGGAGATTCCCTTAGTATGGTTAAAGACCAATTACCCCTCAAAAGTATTTTTACATCTTTTCAACCATAATTATGAAGGATACTTTTGTAAATAAATATTTTTATACAATGCATATTTTTTAATATACCAAACCAAACAATGTATAAAAAATATTCTATGTATAACTAATGCAAGCATAACTAATATAAGCATTACTAATGCAAGCACTATTAATATATTTTATTTTGCATTATTTTTATACACTCTACCAAACGACCCCTAAGTACTTTACTATTTGTGGCAAGAAGTAAGAATTAATTCGTTAACATGTCTGCTTCTAATCGATTTTTATTTTTATTTTGTTACATATTTAAATATTACGTAAAAAGTACTATAAATAAGATGTTAAAAGATATATAAAATTTTGGTTGACTATCAAATTATATGAGTGCTACATAAATTGAAATATAAGAAAATAACATATATTATTTGAAATGACATAAAAAAATTTATAAATAAAATAATTAAAAAGTTTAAATGATTCTGATAGTTGTACTCCCTTTGTCTCAATGAATTTTGAAATTCAAACAAATCTATTTTAACAGTACTCTTACATATTTTAAATTGTCAATTATTGTGAAGTATAATATTTTTTTAGGTAATTTATAAATATATAAATTTTATTTTTTTAAAAATTGAAATTTCACGAGTAAGGAAAAGAGTTACATAAATCGAAAAGAAGAGTATGAGTGGGATATAAATGGAACCGGCTCTAGCAAGGCTCATGTAGTGATGTAACTGATGTAAGAAGAAGCGTTGATGGCATAGGGAGGACAGCAATAGTTGAGACGACTGGAATTTTGTGGACAATCTGTTACCGGTAAACCCTAATACTTTCACCAAATGAAAAAGATGTTTTTTTGTATTTGTAAATTGGAGCTTTGTTTGGAAAAATCCCTTTTTCAATTGTTCTTACAATGTTTCCTTTTGATTTGGTGTTTGAAATTTCCTCAATACTTTTCTTTCAGTTAACTTTAGCATATCAGGAAACTTAATAAGTAATATCTGTAGCAAAATGAGTGATTTTTTTTTATGTTGGTGATGTCTGGGTGAGCTTTCGCTCACCTCGACTAATTCCACGGGATACATGCCCGCTCCCACCAGGAATAGGTATTAGGTAACTCTGTCCGCCAAGGCTAGGACAGAAAATTTGATATTCTTATGTTGTAGTAGTATTCGTGGTTGAAAGTTTTTAACTCTTGTTCCAATTGTATATCAAGTGATTTAGCAATTTTTATTAAAAATAATGATTTATTTTTTGTTTGTTTTGAATTTTAGTTAAGTATCGAAATATTCAGAATATTTGGCATTGAAATGTTACCTCTTGCAATTCAGATCGTGATTAAGTTGTTCATCTGTCAAGAAGTAAAAAAACATAACTTTGGTGTTCTGCATCGGAAATTTGGGGAAGGACTAATGAATAGCGGACAAAGAATCCTTGGTGGAGGGGTTCAGCATGTGTTGGACTATCTGAGGCGAATGCAAGCTGAAAGTCCAGCATTTTTCTATGCTGTTCAGGGTGATAATGGATCTTCTAATGGAAACATTTTTTGGGCCGATGCAACTGCCAGAATGAACTATCATTACTTTGGGGATAGTATCAAATTGGATACTTCCTGTCGAGCTAACGGATATAGGGTACCTTTTGCTACCTTCACTGGCTTAAATCATCATGCACAGCCTGTTCTTTTTGGATGTGCTTTGCTTTTTAATGAGTCTGAAGACTCACTTGTCTGGCTCCTCCAAACTTGGCTTCAAGCGATGTCTGGACAGACTCCTGTTTCCATCACAACTGACACTGATCATCTCATACAGATGGCTGTTGCTCATGTTCTGCCAAAAACATGCCATCGTCTTTGTAAATGGAGCATAATTCGAGAAACCAAGGAGAAGCTGACTCATGTATGTCAAACACATCCAACCTTTGAAACTGAATTTATGAAGTGCGTTAATGGAAGTGAGACAATCGAGGAATTTGAATCTCAGTGGAAGTCATTCCTAGAAAGATATTACCTCACGGATAATGAATACCTTCAATCAATTTATAGTGCTTGCCGTCACTGGGTTCCTGTTTTCATGCGAGAGACGTTTTTTGGGGATACTTTAAGTGATCAAGACAATGATGCCAAAAACACTTTCTTCAATGGGTATGTGGATGCTTCTACCTCTATCCAGTTGTTGATTAAACAATATGAAAAAGCTCTTACAATCTGGCACGAAAAGGAATTAAAGGCAGATCTTGACTCTACTAATAGTACACCAGTTCTAAAGACGCCATCACCTATGGAAAAACAAGCAGCTAATCTCTATACTAGGAAGGTTTTCATAAAATTTCAAGAGGAACTGGTTGAGACCCTTGCGAATCCTGCAACTAAAATTGATGAATCCGGAACAATCACAACATATCATGTTGCAAAATTTGGGGAAGAGCACAAGGCACACACAGTTAGGTTCAACACATTTGAGTTGACAGCTAACTGTAGCTGTCTAATGTTTGAATTTTCAGGTATAATTTGTAGACATGTGTTATCTGTGTTCAGAGCCAAAAATGTTCTTACGCTTCCTTCCCAATACATTTTGAAACGTTGGACAATAAATGCCAAGACTGACAGTGGAAGCACTGTAGAGGAACATCGTTTAGAGTTACCTAGCAATTCTCAAGAGTCTTTAAATATGCGTCAAAATAGTTTGCGACAGGAGGCAATTAAATTTGTAGAAGAAGGGGCAAAATCTATTCATCATTATAATGTCGCGGTGAATGCTCTGAAAGAGGCTGCAAAAAAGGTTGCTGCTGCAAAGAGGAAAAATGCTGATAAAACTCTGGTGAACAACTTAGTAAATGGATGCAATCAAGTAGTGGATGAAGGAGATATTGATCTAGTAGATTCAGGTCAATCCAAGGTGAGTTTTCATTAAGAGTTCCTCACTTTCTATGATCTGAATTTTGTCCATCTAATGACCTTTTATTTCTTTGCAAACAAACCTTTTACTATACAACCATGCTCATTCTACGTTTGACTTATTCCAGTCCAATTGGCTTTTAGTTTCAAACTGATACTGTAATATTATGAGATTTCAAGTCTCTCATACCTAGACCACCCATATTCTTGTCAAGAGTGATAGTGCTCCATTTCGGTTGAATGCTTTTCTATACTTGTTGTGCCATAAAAATCTCTATGTTGCTTATCCAGTTCCATTGAGACTTGTAGGGAAGAGGACTCAAAGACATCATATTGGTGGGTAAGGCATCCAACACACTATTATTAAGGACCAATCTCCCACCCAATGATAAGAATTGTGTTTTCTAGTTAACAAATTTTTTATCTTCCCAAATAGAAGAAGAACTTGATTCAGCGCTGAGCTATAACCCCAAATAAATAGGAGGCAAATAACTAATGGAGCATCCAAGAAAGTTTACTGCAAGTAACTAGATATAAGAGACGCCATTTACTGAAAAAAGTTGACTCTGGAGAAATAAATGTGAAGTTTTGAGGTAGCTTCAAAATCCAACAGGATAACCCTTAGGAAAAGAGTCTGCAAGATCTCGACATCACATAGAATCACTACATCATCTGTGAAGAAAATACAGTGGTGGATTCTATCAGACTCTGTACAAAGAGACAAAAAACTGGAGACCAGCTTTAAACATCATGGAGGTTCAAACAATCACAGTAGAGGAGCAAACATGGCTGTTAAGAGATTTTGAGGAGGAAGAAGTTCTGGAAGGAATAAAACTGTGTGTTGTACATAAAGCACCTAGACTGGATGGTTATACAATGGCCTTGTTCCATGCTTCCTGGGAAACTATCAAAGAAGATCTGATGCAGACCTTTCACAATTTCCATACTCAACAAAGGTTTGAGAAGAACTTTAATGCCACTTTTGTAGCCTTAATCCCAAAGAAGGTAGGAGCAAATGAGCTAAGGGATTTCAGTCCTATTAGTCTGATCACAGGGGTCTACAAGATCATAGCTAAGGTCTTGGCAGAGAGGTTGAAGAGGGTGATCAGTAAGCTAGTAAACAAACACCAAATGGCCTTCATCAAGGGAAGGCAAATCATGGATGTTGCTCTTCTAGCTAGCGAGTGCATTGATTCAAGAATTAGAGGAGGAACCCCTGGGTTGATGTGCAAGCTCGATATTGAAAAATCGTATGATAAGGTTCCTCATCACCTTCTTAAGCCTGCTGCTAACACTTTGTAGGGAATTTTATAGGAACTGCCTACAAGACTGATAGGCCTAAAGTCTCATACCTCCTTGATTGATGCCATCCTTTTTAGGTAAGAGAGTAACAAAAGTAACATTAAAGCTCTTGAGAAAATGTTCCTGATGATGGAAGTAGTTCATGGCATTTAGACAATCCTGACAAATTATACTCCAACATTTTTGCTAGAAGCACATAGTAAGCCCGTCTGGCCAGGGGGCTTTGTACCCCTCACTCGTTAGTTCACTAAGATTTCTTCTTCCAAGAATGGTTGCATCAAAGCTGAATTGTCTTCATGAGAGATAACCAGATGACTCCTCATAAGACATTGATCTCATTGTTAATGGATTCCTAATCTGTGATAATAAATACATTAAGATTGAGAGAGGCTATGTGATTGCTTCTATGGTGGGCATTTACCATTTTTTTTTAAAAAAAATAAGTATTGTTGTCCCTCTGCTTCAACCAAATCCTTACAGAGTTTTCTGATTATCTCTCATGAAGACATGAGAGATTGTTGTCCCCCTTTGTCTCGATGACTTCTTTATAGACTCGAGGTCCATATGCAAACTAGTTCGTTGGATCAATTCAGAATCCAAGAGATTCCTATTTTCAGCAATGTTGTCAAAGTGTAGACTATCCTCTAGAATAGGAGAGCCTCTCGACTCCAAAAAGGCCTTTCTATTGTAACTCCTGAAAAAAAAAAAGACTTCCTATTGTTACTAGATAGCATTATTATCAGGATAAAAAATCAGTTAGTGAACCTGCTATTTTATGTTTAGAATGGCAATTATTGGTTTAGATGTTCAAAATCTGGGTATAGAACACATCTTTTAACTGAGGGAGTGCATCGCTTTTCAACTATGATTCACATTTAGGCATTAATCTTGAAGGATGTGTTGGAATTTTATTCAGTTCCGAATATGATAGGACTTTTTTATTCAAAGAAGATCAACACAAAAGCTATCAGAAAAGTCCCAATAACCTAAGCTGCTGATATATAGTATCAGAATGACGTCTATTTGTAAATTGAAAGAATTACATTGTAGGTACTATACTAATGAATAGGTATTGGTGGCACCAGTTGTACTGTAGTTAGCTCTTTCGCTTGAAATTTTTCGTACTCACCTTTATCATCCCTGTAGGCTGTTGGATTTTTATTTTTAACTTTCTATGTAGTCATTTACTCCATCCCAGCTTGAATCCACTGTTATACAAATTATATCCTATTCCCAAGTTAGAGCTCTCCAAGGTCAATCAGACATTTAGAATAACAAACTGGCAGAAAAAAAAAGAGTGACCGATGAAAATAGATATTCAAAGATGAGCGTAGGACTTGTCATTTAAAACTGACAAATTAGAATTATCACGTCAGACAAAGTTGCAAGCATCAGATAGGAATGAATTGAGAAAAGGTCAACTGAGATGGTTCGAACATGTTCGGTTCCAACTCCAACATAAACCTCCAAATGCACTAAAAGAGACGCGTTACTAAATCTTAATGACAAGAATAAGTTGTCTCATAGGCCTACAGTCGCTCGAGTCAATGCAGACCTAGCTAAGAATAAAACATGATGAGTGTAATTGATTTGTAATGAATACGACCTTTGTGGCAGAAAAAAAAAACAAACAGGATGAGTATAAATGATCCATATTGGTGATACCAACTGGCTGGGACTAAGTGTTAATTGTTATTGGTACACTTGCATTAGGTCTAGGTTGGGGAAAGCAGAAGTTTAGAGAATTCCAGCTTTCTAGTTACTTATACGTATTTGAATGAAATGGGCCGAATGAAGTAGAATTGATAGAGGATTTGTATCTCCTTCCCCAATTTGGGATTAAGGTGTAGTTGATTGCTAAGTTGCTCGGACTCGGGTCCGGGTGTTGGAAGGAAAGAAATTCACAGATTCTTTAGAGCAAATTTGAATCCGTAATTAGTATTAAGTACAAATGCATCTCCTTACTATTTTTTGGTGCAATATAGATATCTTGAGTTAATTGCACATTCAAAAGTGATGTTGACCTGTAAATATCTTTAAAACACCTTCTGGTTGTGGACTTTTAATGCAAATATCTTTTACTTATAAAAAACTTTGCCTAAATTATGATTTCACCCTAGCTTTTGTGTTTTGATTTCAGAAATTTTTGTATCTGTCTCGAATTTCTCAATTGATTTTGGTCAAAGTACTTGAAATCGACTGACCATATTCGGTATAGATCCCACACCCACACCCATGTTGTGTTGATACAAGTGCGGCACCGAAAGTGAAGAGTTCATGCAACTTAGGTTGGTTGATATGTTGAAGGGCACCGGTATTAAAGTGAGAGTTCAAGTTTCCGTAATGTTTAAATAGGAGTGAGTCATAAGGTGAGAGAAGCTTACCTTCAGAATAGTTTACACCACCTTTAATGCAGAAGTGGATGCAATGGTCGTCCCTTTTTGAGGAACTTTTCTTCTCTTTAAGGAAAGTGAATGCTATTATAAGACACAACCAAAAGTGGATTGTGAGATCTGAGAATTAAACTGGGAAAAGGGAGTAGTATTTTGTATATTGCATGGGTCATGAGGTCAAGTTCTTCTTGTCAACCATCTATATACCATATAAAATTCGTTTGAATTTAATGATAGCTCTGGACATTATGATAGTCCACTGATGGTCAGATTGATATTGGTATTAAGAGCCAGAACATTTTTCGCCTAAGCTCTATCATTTGGCTATGGTGTTTCGAGTTGGCTAATAAATACTATGTGATGCTGTCAATAAACCTTCCTTTCATCATCTTTTCTGAATCTATGGTTGTGAGAAACGCTATATTGAACAACTGGGAAGGATCACTTGTTAGCATAAAAACGCTGTACTTTTTGTAGTCGCCTCCTCTATTATGTCTTTCTTCAGTATTTTGTTGCATCCAGGATTAGGAGAATTAAGATGAATTTTCACCAAGATGGGTGAAGAATTCTGGGAGAAACCATATACTTAGCCCAGATCGGTGAGGAAATTAATAATTCTCTCAATCGGGGATGCAACTCCCTAATATGGAAGAAATAAGGAACTGAAAGTGCCTTCTTGAAACTGTGGTAATGGACATTCTGCAATCTAGGATCTAGAAAGCAAAATAATAAAGATGATAGTTATTAGAAATTCGAGCTCATGCTATGCATTAAAGGTTACCTATTCTTCAGTTATTGCTTTCTTCGAGTTCCTCTTTACCCTTCTGAGTTAAAAAGTGTTTAACTTGATAAAACATGCTAAATTCGATCATATCTGATATGGACAAAATACTTAGATGGACAGTGTCAGTTCTCAATGAAACCTTACTGCAAGAGATTTTTGTTGGGATTATGGTGGTAGTTTTAGACTTCTACTGTAGTGGACTTACAAACCTCTGTTTCTTTCTTTTGGCAGGAAGAGAAGGAACAAAAGATCCGTGAATTGACTGCCGAGTTAGAGAGTGTAAATCAACAATCGGAAGTTTATCGTGCCAATCTATTAGCAGTTTTGAAAGACATGGAGGAGGAGAAACTAAAGCTATCTGTGAAAGTGCAAAATGCACGGCTTAGCTTAAAGGAGTAAATCCTTTCACTCATTTTTCTTGTTTCAAATGCTTGTGAATTTAGTCCTCATTTATGAGAAGCATGAAGATGAAATATACTTGGCCAGAATTCAGCTAGCATATTTTTCTTCACCTCCAGTAATGTTGGCGGATCTAGGATTTTCATTAAGGAGGGTTCGACACGATGAATTTTGAAGCCCTTCAACCACTTAATCAACCTTTAATCTTATGTTCTGGAGGTTCAAAATCTATATATATATATACTTTTTTTTAAAATGTCTTATATATTGTGTATTTTTTTGCCGAGGGGGATCGAGTGAACCCTCTCGCTACTACCCTCTAGATCCGCCAATGCTAATCATGTGTGCATTAAGCATAACATTGGAATTTCATCTGCATTTCTAGCTGTGTTGCTCGGACTCTTCAAAAATGTAATCTAGTGTGTGTTGGATACTCCGAAAGTAGTATAGTGCTTTTTGGAGAAGCCGATATGGGTGCGGCAACAATTTCGGAGAGTCCAAGTCCCTATTGGATCCTCTTCTGCTTCTACCAGCCATTCTTGCTTATGTCTGTCACTTCTTGCAACCTTTTCCAAGATGAAAATTTGACAGTATCCATCCAATCTATTTCCCGTACATTGCTTTAATATCTGATTATGAGCTATGCAAATTCTACTCAGATAATTTTTCAATAGACTGAGCATTTAGAATCACTAATATCACACATTGAAAAATTATCAATCATGTGAGGAATAACTGAAAACAAAAAACTACATCTATCATTCTAATCATAATTAGTAAAGTTAAAGTGTTAAAAATATACTTAAATTATTATATTTTTTTGAGTTTCATACGTCAACTATTGAGAGCGTGAGAAATACACCTAACATATCACTCATTAGTTTGAGAAACATATCTCAATGTTGACTGACATGAATTTTCGTTCATGTTTTTTTTCTGCTTACATGTGTTTTTAAAAGCGAATTGTCAATAGTACACCTAAATCATCCCTTTTTTGAGTTTCATACCCTAAATTATCATTTATAGATTTGAGAAACATACCTGAAATAATTACACTATCTTTTTTTAAAAAAAAAAAACTTGCCACATGAAAAAAAAATACTCCCTCCGTCCAATAATAGTTGTCCACTATATTATTTTGGAATGTCCAACATTACTTGTTCACTTTATGAAATCAATGGATAATTTTACTCTTAGTTCATAATTTATCCTTATTATTAATTATATTTTCTTTATTACATTTTCATGACATTGTACTCTCTCCGTTCCATTTTATATATCATCCTTACTATAAATAGTTGGTTCATAACACTTGTCATTTCATAAAATCAATGCATAAATTACAATATTCTTCTTATTATACCCTTGATAGTTAATTAGTCTTGAAAATAGATATTTGACCAACCTAGGAAAATTAATAAGTAATTAATGTTCATTGTAATTACTTCATACATTGATTAATTAGAGCCCATTTGGATTGACTTAAAAAAAGTAGTTTTTAAGTCAAAAATAAAAAGTCAAACTGAAATGACTTTTAAGTCAAAAAATAAAAAGTAGGGGGAGACCTACTTTTGATTCTGACTTATTTTAAGTCATTTTTTACTTTGTCAAACACTTCGTAACTTATTTTAAGTCATTTTTGACTTATTTTAAGTTATTTTTTATATTTGTCAAACACTTCCAGAAGTCAAAAACTAACTTAAAAGTAGGTTTGACCGACTTTTAAGCCAATTCAAACGGGCTCTTACTCTCACCATTGCATTACTCTATAAAATCTGATTTTGAAAAAGAAATATCAACAAACAATTAAAAAATAAAAGATGAATTTATTTATCATTTATTGAAAAGTTGACTTCAAAAAAACATTAAATAAGTGTAGAATTGTAAACTTTCTTAATTTTTTTAATGCAAGTGAAATCTAAAAAGGTGACATATAAAAAGGAACGGATGGAGTTTATTATATTTAAAGGGTAATATAGTAAAATTACCCTTCTATTTGTAGTTTCTTAAGTGCAAAATCAATAGTGGACAACTATTGTTGGACAGAGGAAGTACCACATGATAATACTTATTTGGCTTACTTTTAATAATTCATATTACATAAAATTACTAAGTATAAAAGAAGAAAAAATCATCTAACATCCGGAGTGTTTTTGGATCACAATCAATATAATAATGAAAGTTAACCAAAATTGTATCTAAAATCTTCAATAAAAAAAATCTACACTTCTCCTTAAACATTCACGTTATAAACTTCAAATTCCCATATATGAAAAGGGATAAAAATGAATATATATTTTTCTCATTTCCTCTCCAACTAATTTTTAAACTAATGTAATATCTTCTCAAATTTCTTCTTCATTTCAACCCTTCTTGAAAATGAACAACAACCCACCATCCACTATCCCTACCTCCACCATGAATTGTTTTCCACGTGATAATTCATGTGATGAAATTTGTTTCAAAAAAGATAGTGTAATACACGCATATGATGCATATTTTTTTTATGATCAAGTAATATGGACAAATATTTTAAGTAAAATGTCCATCTAAGACGATGCATATGATGCATATTTTTATTAATATTAATATGCTAAAAACCAACAAAAAGCGATATGTTAGTAACAAAGAATAGGGTTCAAAGGAGATTGAAGAGGTCACAAGTTACCACTACTATATAAGTGGTTGACAAATCAATCATAGGAGGTAAATTATATTAACTTTTAAGGATTTTGTGGTCTTTATAGACCACAAGAATAGTTTAGGTATCCAAAATTCACAGAGAATAAATTAAAATTGTCTCCAATTTTTAAATTTTGAATGGATAGCAGTTGAGATCTTAATCTAATTCATATAGGAAAAATCACCTCATATACACATTTAAGAGTCAATATTACAGGTTTTAAATCTACTTTTAAAAAATTCTTGCTTATAACAGTTTAATTACGGGTTATAACATATCACTAATTATTTATAAATTAATTAAATTTTACTTTATTAAATAAGTTATTTTTTATAATTTTATATTATTATTAAATTATTTAAATAAAGAATACCCCATAATTATCTCTTACACAATTATAGGGATTTACATTGATTATTGTTCCTTTTTTACAGTTACAAGTCACACCCCACCCCATCTAAATCTCTCACCCCACGTCAATTCCACGTTTAAAAAAAACAGAAATTCATCTTTCATCTCTTTCATCCATACTCCATTGAAGCCGGTTTTTCAACATCTAAAAACTGATTAGGAGAAATATATTCTCCATACAATCAAAACAAAAGGGCAGATCTCTAAGTTGTAATTTTCAATAATTTTAGTATTTTGGAGAAATTTCGTTTGATAATTGTATTGCAAGAAAGTTTATTTTACCATTTTCATGGAGGTGAATCAGAGGTGTTTTGAGGTTGATCCTTTCTGGGTTTTGCTGATTTGAGTTCTTACTACGTGGGAAATGGTAATAAAAATCGAATATTTATTGATTTTGTTAATGTTTTTGGGAGATTTATGGCCATGTGTAGTGTAGATTGGAGTTTATTATAGGAGGTGAAGATATTCTTGAAACCATATGTTGTTTGGACTCTTGGAAAGTACTGCTGAGTGTGTGTTGTCCTCCAAAAGTTAATTGGATTTTTTACTACATGGGATATGGTTAAATCAATTTAGTAGATTTTTTTTGGTTAAAATTGTTATATTATGCATATTATTGGTATGAAAGCTGACTTAATATACGATTTATGAATATGGTATGAATTTTGTCTAATGTTGGCATGAATTGGTATAAAATTTGGTATAAAAATGGTATGATGTATTACTTATATTTGATGTGAAACTTGTTTAAATCTGGTATGAAGTTGGTACACAGTTTAGAGGAAATCTATTTTTTTCAAATTATTCTCATTCTGTCTACTAAACTGGCATGAAACATGAATAATATTGATATGTAAGCTGACTTAATATACGATTTATGAATATGGTATGAAATGTGTTTTAACATTGGTGTGAAATTGATTTATTGTTGGTATGAAAGCTGACTTAAGTTGTGTATTATTTTTATCAGAAAATGGTGTGATATCAGTGGTCCAATTATGTGAATTGATTGTAGTTTGTTAAATCATCCATTTTTTTTGTGTATAAATTATGACTAATGTTGGTATGAAATTGATATTTTCTTAAACACCTATTTTTTTTTATATAATAAGAAGGTTTCTTTTTCAATTTCTCCAACTAGGTTGATGGCAATGCGGAAAAACAAAGAATGATGATGGCGAGATCAGTGAGAGTGAAGTAACTGGGACTGTTGCTAGCAAATTTGATGGATCCCGCATAGCAAAAGAACATGCTCCAGATACCAGCAATTATCCTACACCAAGACTACGGAGATCAAATTTGAGATAGTTGATTGCAGCTTAGACTCTTTAGTATTTCATGTCTTTTTAACTTTTGAACGATATATATTTGTTTTTTATACAGTTTTAAGTATTGAATGATATAGAATATGCACTGTTTTCTTCAAGTCAGTTATCAACTACATATGAATTACAGATTGACTCTCATAATTTCAGGATACTAGTTATATACAGACTGCATATCAATTGGATACAAATTTATGGATATCAGTTATATACAAACTACATAACAATTGGATACATAAACAGTTTAGTTTTGATATTTAGTTGGAGATGAAAATGAACACCATATAATTGGTATCCAAACTGTATATAGTTGATATCCAATTATTAATACCAACATTTATTCAACCTGAAGGATCTCATCTACCACCATGTTTAATTAATATAGATAAGCAGTTGTCCATCACAACAAAATCAAGATTTTTCAAACAAAAAAAAAACTTGATTTACTCGTCAGTGACAACAATTCTGGAAAAAAAAAATGAAGAGAGAGTAACATAGAAGAAAATGGATAAAATCAGATTTTTTAATTAATTTTAATAGATTAGAGTGAATTAGGGAAACTAAATATTCCTAATTAGTTTGAATCTCCTAAATTTATGCTAATTAATAATTATCATCAATCAATTCAAATTTTATTAATACACCTATTTCCCTTTTTTTCTTTTTTTTCTTCAAAATAGATTTATTTTCCTTTTTTATTTTTTTTCAAAATTGATTTTTTATCCTTTTTATTTTTTTCAAAACAGATTTTTACAATTAATTAAAAAATCTTTTTTTATTTAATAAAATGTTACAACATGAAATTTTTTATTTTTACAACTTGAAAGTTTTATTCTACTGCTATAACTTGAAAATATTAGTCTAATAAATGTCATATATGAAATTTTCAGAATCTATAATAGTGGTACTTGAATATATTACTGCGATACAAGAAATCGTGATTCATGTTATTTGCTAATGATATTAAAGTTATGGAGAAGCACTCTAGAGAGTAATATTTAAGAAAGAATATGTAGAAGAAGTAATATTGACTATATATAAATTGTAAGTTTAGTCAGCACACGAACAATAAATCTAATGTGACGTACGATAAATACAAATAATTTTAATATTTAATTGCATGATTGAAATAAATAAAAAAATATTTTATCTAGGTAGTTAGGTGTTATTTGAATAAAAGAATGTATACCAAATCATATTAAGGCTACCTAAATTGTTGTCCAATGTTGTACTCCATACTTAGCCAGGTGAAAATTAAAGATCAAGTCCACTTGCCTAGTCATGTAAAGTCATTGTTTTTTTCATCATTTGGTGTTCAGAACTCATATTAGAGCTCTAACTAAATTTGAATCGCGTACTGTAGGACTTATTCAGGGTGACACTCCCAACATAATATTCTCCATATCCAAGGCTTGAACTCGAAACATCTGGTTAATGATGGAGCAATCCCACCACGACATTGTTTATTCCCAACAAAGCTGGAAAGTGATCATTTTGTGTAACAAGTATATATATATATCCCTATTGCCTTTTTGTCAACTTATAATGAAAATGTTGCATTACCAACTGTGTTATTTAATTATTTTCATTTTCTGATACATATAAAAAGAGCAAAACTTGACAATATCAAGTTTGACATTGTCAACTCTCCAGCTTATTGCTTAGTAGTATGATTTATAGATTGATCAGATAAAATTATTAGTCTAGAAAAGTTTCCATATACATAAAATAAAGATGTAGAGTTTAGTAATTTTAGGAGGAATTTGAAGTATTTTAGAGTTTTATAAATGAATGACCATTTAGGATGATCTCAAAGATTTTTCAAGATCAATCTAAAGAATAATATTGGACTTTTTTATCGTAGTCTTATAAAATTTAGGCGAAATGATCTAATGGACCCTTGTATTTGTATGAGTTTATATTCTGAACCCTTCTACTTAACTCTTTAGCAACTGAACCCCTAAACCTATTGAAACTTGATATTTTAAACCATTTTTTTGACCTGTCATCCTATGTGGCATTTTTGTTCAAAGAGCGTGTGATACACATATTTTAAGACCGTGAGGTCTTAAAAAAGATTGAAAATGTCAAGTTTTGACCTAACTAAGAGTCATCTTCTTCCCCATTTATTCATTTACCATTGTTGGACAAAAAGAGAAGCTTTTTTGGGGCTTTTCTACTTATCTCCAAATTCTTTCTCCATTTTTTTCATTGTTTCAGGTCCCTTCATCTTCTTCAAAGGACTCATTATTTCTTGAACAAATTCAGTTTTTACTACTCTACAAATAATTTCCACAAGTAACAAAGTTCTTTCATTGTTCCAAACAAATAAATGGACTTATCGATCTTATTCTTCAACAAGTATTCCGTTTCCTCCAAACTTAACATCTCCGGAGCCATTAACCACACCAATTTCTGCAAATCTTCAAAACATAAAATCCTTTCTTAAATGAACGAATTATAAAAGGCTGAAAAGTTAAAATTGATCCAAAATTACAAACATGGGATGAAAAAGAAAAAGAAACATGGAGGATGAGTGAATGAAGAGAATCTGAGGGTTGAGTAATTTGGACGAGAACTGATTATTTGTGAGATCTAGGGTTTTGGAGCGAGTATCGCAGCCGTTTGGGGCCATCACTACTTTTTCCAAATCGAATGTGATGCAGTCATCCTCTCCATCTTCGAGTGGTAGCTCCACCACCACGTTGCGGTGTACGGTCGATCTTGCTGATACTGCATTTTACTGGTGAAAGCCTTTGGAATGAGACAGGAGAAAGAAGAGAAATCTGGAACAAAATTAGAAGAAGAGAAAGATTTTTCAAATAAAATTTTGGGGATTTAATTTAATTTTATCATTTTATTTCCTACGTGGTAGTTAAAAATTAGGTGGAATTTGACATGTAGGGGTTGTATTACACGCACTATCCACCATGTGAGAAAAGGGTTTAAAATACTAAATTTCAATGGGTTCAGTTGGTAAAGGATTAAGTAGAAGGGTCCATATTACAAACTCATACAAGTACAAGGGTCCATCGGACCATTTCGCCTAAAATTTATCATAGATGACTTAATTTTTTAGTTTTTTTTACAGATGCAAAAAATAAATTACAATATAATCGCAATAATTGTAGTTTTAAATTTTTTATTTTTTCTCATTCACATTTTTTGTGTTTTATTTCTCATATTTTTACGCTAAAAATGAAAGAAAAATAAAAAATTCAAATAATGATAAGAGAATGGATCTATAAGGGAGATTTAAAATTTAAATTAGTCATTGAATCAAAGAAGTAAATAAATCATGTATGAGAAAGATCAAGTATACTCTAAACTCTGTTAGATGGATCATATATATCTATATATAATTTTTTTAAAATTAATAATCAAAAAATAAATTCAAAATCAATGTTTTTTCGTTTTCATTAGATGAAAAAGGTATATGTGAGTCACTTTTATAATGGTAATATATATGAGTAACTTTTATAACGAAGAATATATCATAAAATTGAGGGGTATATCATACAATTTTTCTATTACTCCCTACATCTATCTTTATTTGTCTAATATAGTAAAAATAGCTATCTAACTTTACTTATTCAGAAAAACTAAGAGATAATTATCAATTTATGTCTATTTTACCTTTGCCCTTGCTATTAAATACTATTTATTTTTTAATATTTAAATAACTTATAATTAATAAAAATAATATAACAAAACTACTCATCTATTTGTGGAGTACTTCTTAAGAAATATATCAAATTAAACACAAATAAATAAAAACAAACGTGGGAGTATTTGTAGATAATAAAATTCGCGTCGAGAAAACAATAATCAAGAACGAAAAATTATGCGACAATCGTTTTATTATTTCAAGTGCGAGTGTTACAATCTCTATAATTCCTCTGAATTCGCCTTTTCAAATATAATTCAAGGGTTCTTGAGCTTGATTTTGAACTTATCTCGATCTTGATCTCTATCTTGATCTTGATCTTGGATTTGGACTTGATCTTGAACTTTATCTTGATCTTGGACTTGAACTTGATCTTGACTTGAACTTTATCTTGATCTTGCCTTTCTAGTTGAATTCAAGGGCTTCGAGCTTGATCTTGAATCCGGCGGTCTTGATCTTGATCGTTCTTGAACTTGATCTTGACTTCTTCAAATCTTGAACTTTGAACACTTGAATTCTTGAATTCTCGAATTCTTGAACTTGTAGAGAAATTGCGGCTTTTGATCCACGAGTTTCCTCTAGCTTCTTGTTCGAATTCTTAGTCCTCTTTTCTGAATTATGAGGACTCCTATTTATAGTTTTAAAATAGAGGAGTTGTGATTGGAAGAGGACTCCCTTCAGCCAATCAGATTTAAGTGACATGTCATATGGGCATTATGGAGCGGGCTTTAATTAAATCTATATTTATTAGATTTAAATAATTAACTCAATTATATTAATCCATAATATTTATTTGGACTAATATATTCATAAAATTAATATAATCCAAATTATTTTATAAATTTATATTTAATAAATTTTAAATGACTACAAATGTCCCCTTCTTCAAGTCTTGCCGAAATAATTTATCTTTCAAAGACTAGGCTTGAAAAATTTGAAGACTTGAACTTGATCTTGAAGGATTTGAAGACTTCAACTTGCAGGCTTAAAGAATTTGAAGACTTCAACTTGCAAACTTGAAGAATTTGAAAACTTCAACTTGCAGACTTGGAGAATCTGAAGACTTCAACTTGCAGACTTGGAGAATTTGAAGAATTCAACTTGCATGCTTGAAGAAATTGAAGGCTTGAACTTACAGACTTGAAGAATTTGAAAACTTCAACTTGCAGACTTGACAAATTTGAAGACTTTAACTTGCAGAGTTGGAAGATTTGAATACTTCAACTTGTAGGCTTAAAGAATTTGAAGACTTCAACTTGCAAACTTGAAGAATTTGAAAACTTCAACTTGCAGACTTGAAGAATTTAAAGACTTCAATTTGAAACAACTTTTATTCAAAGGGGTTTACCCCCATTGAGTCACCACCATTTGGTGCAAGTCTGGAGTTTTATGAAAGATTACTCATAGCTTTAACTTTTATGTGACAAATCAAGTGGGAACATTTGGTTTTTTGACACTCATGCAGCTGAACTTAGAATATGATTCTAAGTGCCTATGTACCTCAGTGAAGAGGATCAAGTCACAATGTAGTTCTGGGAGAGTGAATGATTTAGGATGTGCCGTACACAACTTATACTCTCGCGGGCTAGGAGTGACATGTTGTTTAGGCTCGTACCTTAAGGAGCATTTTAACTTGGAGATTTAGGTCAAATTTGAAAAACTTTATGACATACAGTTTAAGCTCATGTTTCAAGGAGTATTTCAACTTGAAGATTTAACTCAAATTTGAATAGCTTTGTGACATACAGTTTAAACTCATGTTTCAAGGAGTATTTCAACTTGAAGATTTAACTCAAACTTGAATAGCTTTGTGACCTACATTTTAAACTCGTGTTTCAAGGAGCATTTCAACTTAAAGATTTAACTCACATTTGAGGAGCTTTATGACATATAGTTTAAGCTTGTGTCTCAAGGAGAATTTTAACTTGAAGATTTAGCTCAAATTTAAAGAGCTTTATGATATACAGTTTAGACTCGTGGCTCAAGGAGAATTTTAATTTGAAGATTTAACTCAAATTTGAAGAGCTTTGAGACATACAATTTATGCTCGTGTGTCTAGGAGCATTATAGCTTGCAGTTTAGGCTCATCGCAACATTGTAACTTACAGTTTAGGCTCATGCGATTTAAGGAGCGTTGTAACTTGCAGTTTAACCTCGTGCGTTAAGGAGCATTGTAACTTGCAGTTTAAACTCATGCGTTAAGGAGCGTTTAAATATACATTGACTCTTCAAAGTCATCTTCATATGCAGACTTGACCCCATTTTGGAGTTCTTCTATATCTTCATCTTCATGAGGTCCATAGATAGAAGATTGTTGATCTTCTCTTAAAGTCATGTTTAATTCCATGTCATGTGCACGAGTTGCCAACTCTTCAAATGTATTTGGCTTTAATCCTTGTAAAATGTAGTGAAGACCCCAATTCATGCCTTGGATGCACATTTCAATGCTAGAAGTTTCATTAAGGCGATCTTTGCAGTTGAGGCTCAGACTTCTCCAGCAATCGATAAAGTCAACAACTAGCTCATCTTCACCTTGACGAGCCTTTGTAAGTTCAATCATACTAACGACACATCTCGTGCTATAGAAACGATTGAGGAACTCTTGCTCTAACTGCTCCCAACAATCTATAGAATTAGGTTCGAGATCTGTGTACCAATCAAAGGCATTTTCTTTGAGAGATTGAACGAACTCTTTAACGAGATAATCACCATACATCCCGGCATCATTGCAAGTTTCGATAAAGTGCGCTATATGTTGCTTGGAATTTCCTTTGCCATCAAATTGTTGAAGCTTAGGAGGTTGATAGCCCTTAGGCATTTTCAAGTTATCAATCCTTTGTACATGGCTTTGCATATGTGGGAGATATTTTGAATGAAGACTCAGATTTGTCTTCGAGAACCTCTATGATAAAGTCTTTCAATTGATCAATGAGAATCAAACCTTCAGCGGAGAGATGAATCTCGTTGATCTTTGTTTGCTTTATGCAAGACTCTCATTCGTCTTGAATTTTATGAAGCTTCAGAGGTGCTTGACTTGATCTTCTCTCAATCATGTTATCCATCTTATTTGTTAACTTCAAAAGTTTAGCAAATTGTTCGTGTGCACACTTTGTCAAGCCTTCAATCGCTTTTGTCAAGCTTGCTAGTTGTTCTTCTATAGTGGAAGTCATTTTGATAGTCTTTGATACTTGAAAAGTTTAGATGAAAGGTAGAGATTGTCCCACTGGGCGTGCCAGAATTTGTAGACAATAAAATTCTCGTCGAGAAAACAATAATCAAGAACGAAAAATTATGCAACAATCGTTTTATATTTCAAGTGCGAGTGTTACAATCTCTATAATTCCTCTGAATTCGCCTTTTCAAATATAATTCAAGGGCTCTTGAGCTTGATCTTGAACTTGGGATTTATCTCTATCTTGATCTTGATCTTGGATTTGGACTTGATCTTGAACTTTATCTTGATCTTGCCTTTCTAGTTGAATTCAAGGGCTTCAAGCTTGATCTTGAATCCGGCGGTCTTGATCTTGATCGTTCTTGAACTTGATCTTGACTTCTTCAAATCTTGAACTTTGAACACTTGAATTCTTGAATTCTCGAATTCTTGAACTTGTAGAGAAATTGCGGCTTTTGATCCACGAGCTTTCTCTAGCTTCTTGTTCGAATTTTTGGTCCTCTTTTCTGAATTATGAGGACCCCTATTTATAGTTTTAAAATAGAGGAGTTGTGATTGGAAGAGGACTCCCTTCGGCCAATCAGATTTAAGTGACATGTCATATGGCTTTATGGAGCGGGCTTTAATTAAATCTATATTTATTAGATTTAAATAATTAACTCAATTATATTAATCCATAATATTTATTTGGACTAATATATTCATAAATTTAATATAATCCAAATTATTTTATAAATTTATATTTAATAAATTTTAAATGACTACA
>JAJOOF010006788.1:0-45528 GCA_029582545.1 Solanum lignicaule | reverse complement strand
TTTTTTTTTTTTTTTTTTTTTTTTTTTAATAGACACCTCTTAACCTTTTTTTTTTTTTTGGGTAAAAATTTTCAGTCCTTTTATTAATTGAAAAGAACATACAACCCACTTGGGCCTATTGCCCAAGTCTAGCTACTAGACAAAAACGGAAAAATAAAAAACAAACTAAAAAGCCTAGTTTCCTAATACATTTTCCTGTAGACAAGGTTTTCCTAAATGTCGCTTCTTCCTCATCTGACCAACAAACCTCTACACCTAAATTATGTTCCTCCTGGTATGATCTAACAAATCTTTCCATCTTTGACCAACAAACCTCTACACCTAAATTATGTTCCTCCTGGTATGATCTAACAAATCTTTCCATCTTTGCCTGATGTGAGAAATCAATTTGTAAGATCTGCCTCTTGTTCTTTCGTTGCTCATTTATCAATAGTAAGTAATTGTCTTTCTGTCTGTTGTGCAGTTCTTTTCATTGATTGTATCTAATTCGTTCGGGCGCAATTGTGTTCTGATCTAGATACGCTGGCTTGTGCTTGTGATATTTTGTTTGTGGATCTTCTCTGCTAGGGGCGGGCTTCTTTACTGTGTGAGTCCCGTTTCTTTCTTCTTTTTCCAACTCCATCTTCAAACTAACTATTTCTTCGTCTTCTTTCTGTATATGATACTTGACTGACTTGCAAGGTTTACTCTGGCCCATCGTCTTCCAGGTTTACTCCGATCCAAGAAACAAGACTATCTTGCATTTCATACTTGTAATATTTACTAGATCTGTTGTACATCTAGTAAATGTAACACATCTACGTTGTATCATTTCCTCCCCCCTTATCCCTCCTTGATGATATTCGTAGATATGGGCTCTGTATCTTTTCACTGTTTAGTATCCTTCTTCCCTTTGATTCTAAGCTCGCAAATCCTGTATATATGCAATTTCCATGCTCTATTGCCTGATTTGCTATATAGTCCGCAAGTTGATTTCCTTCCCTCATAACATGTTGGACTATGTGTTGTATGTTTACCAAATTCGTCTTGATTTCCTCTATCATGTCTCTGATTTTCCATGGTGATTCCCATTGTCCCCCTAGTACTTTATACAATAGCATAGAATCTGTTTGAATGATGATCTTGTTATAAAGTGCTTGCTCACAGTGTTTACTTGCTTCTAGTATAGCTTTAGCTTCTGCCACTGTATTTGTAGTGTTGTTTATGCTAGCCCCTTCTGCATGAATTAAGTCCCCTTTCTCATCCCTTAAACAAAATGCATAAGAACTTAAACCTGCGTTACCTCTTGATGCTCCATCAGTGTTATATTTTATCCATCCTTCTAAGGGAAATTCCCATTTTATCTGAGTTACCTTCACACTTGGACAGTACCCCTCCAGTTCTTTTAGCATTATTGGCCAGTTTCCCGAGCATATCATCTTAAGTCTTCGAACCTTGATCAACATGGACATGTTCCTGATAACATTATGGATAATTCTTGCCAACGAAATGTTCGTCCTCTCGTGTTTCATGTTGTTTCTCCTATTCCACAACTCCCATATTATAAAGCTTGGAATAGCTCTATAGTATGGTTTCATGTCTTTTTTGGCATTTGTTCCCCACCACAACATTATCACCTCCCTCAGCTGCAATTATGTTATAGATAGACCTGCACAAGAGCAAAAATAGGACCATGTCTTGTTAGCAATATTCGATATGAGAAACACATGAGTAAGTGTTTCTTGATCAGGATTTTCGCAGTACCAGCATCTCGATGGACCCTGTAGGCCCCATCTTCTCAATCTATCATCCACTGGTACCTTAAATTTCCACAACCTCCACATCATAAAAGCCATTTTGAAAGGGATTCCCTTTGTCCATATCCACTTGTGAATTCTATTAGGTTCCTCTTTATGTCTAATATAATTCTAAGCTGTTTTGACTGAGAAATTCCCTTTAGTCTCTAGCATCCAACATGGTATATCTTCCTCATTCCTTCCTCTTGGAGGTTTGATATTGCCGATGATATACTCAACCAGTTCAGTTGAAATGATTGCCATCAGAGTCTGCACATCCCACTCTCCTTGATGAACTACCTGATCCAGCCTTTTATAATTGTCATCCCACTCAAAATTTTCTCCAGTAATGGTATACAAATCCCCCAGTCCAGTCCAGTTATCATGCCAAAAAGATGCTGATCCCTTTCTAATTTGCCACAATATTTGATGTTCTATGAGGTCTCTTGCTTGCAACATTTTCTTCCAAACTTGGGAACCTCCTCCTCCAACTTTCCACATAGCAATATTAGGATTCTTGTTTCTACAATATTTATTCCTCATGTATTCACTCCATAACGTTTTCTTGGTTCTGAAATTCCACCATAATTTACAGAACAATGCCATAGATAAGTCATGCATTAGTCTGAAACCTAGTCCTCATTCCTTCTCTGGTAGGCATAGATTACTCCATTTACTCCAATGTCGACCTCTCCCTCCAATGCAAATGCTCCAAAAAAATTGAGCTAACATTTGTTGTACCTGGTTAAGAACATTATTTGGAGGTTCATAACTGATAAACAGTGAATTGGAGTACTTTGAAGCACATGCTTTATCAAAATTGCTCTGCCCCCATAAGATAACAATCTGCCTTTCCAACCTTGTATCTTTCCTCCTATCTTTTGGATCACGTGCTTATAATAAGCTTTTTGTTTCCTTTTATAAAATATCGGACAACCCAAATATGTAAAAGGAAAATTATGTCTCAAAATTCCAGTAGCCACCTCTGCTACCACTGATTTACCTCCTTGCACTGTATGATGCAAATATATAGCACTTTTATCTTTATTTACCTTTTGCCCCGAAATCTCTTCATATTTCTTCAACGTGTCACTTATCATTCTCATTGTCCCCATAACTGCCTTACATAAAATGATCATATCATCTGCAAAAGCCAAATGATTTAATTTGAGGCTTCCTCTAGGCATACCAAATCTTTTGAACTCTTTATTCCTCATCAAAGCATTAAGAGATCTTGACATTACTTCCCCCGCTAGAATAAAGAGAGTAGGAGAGAGAGGGTCCCCTTGCTTTAGTCCCCTTGAGGATTTAAGAAACCTCTCGGTTGACCATTAATAAGGATGGAATACCAACTATTGCTAATTAGTCTGTACACCATATCAATGAGTCTGTCCCCAAACCCCATCCTTCTTAGGACCTTGGTTAAAAACAACCATTCTACTCTGTCATAAGCCTTCATCATATCCAATTTAATGACCATGTTGGGTGTTTTTCTTCTTTTTCGAATTTCTGATATTATCTCCTGCATCAGTAACACATTCTCTGCTATACTTCTCCCCTGCACAAATCCCGCTTGCTGTGGAGAAATAACACCTGGTAGCACCACCTTAATTCTTTCATGTATAATTCGCGAAATTATCTTGTTCGCAAAATTACTTAGAGAGATGGGTCTTAGGTCTGAAAAAGTGTCCAAAACTATTTTCTTCGGGATAAGAACTAGATTTGTGTGTGAGATAAATCTAGGAAGTTCAGCACCACAAAAGAAAGCCTTAACCATATTATACACATCCTCATTAATAATTTCCCACGTGTTTTGATAGAAGGCCCCTGTCATACCATCTGGACCTGCTGCACTGTTCCTATTTAGTCCCATGACGGCACTTCTGACTTCTTTTATAGTTGGCATCCTTTGCAATTCTTCACTCTTTTCTTTATTTACTACCTCTGGAAGCTCACCTAACATCTCTTCGAAAGTTTCCATATTTACCTCAATATCTTGCCTTGTAAATTGTTGTGTATAAAAATTAACTGATGCTTCTGCAATGTCCCCTTGATCTTCCATCCATACACCCTCTTCATTTTGAATTCTGGTCACCTTCAATCTGCTTCTTCTACCATTCACTATGGTAGACACCTCTTAACTTGTATAGAACGTCACGCGGTACTTCTAAATTATTTTTCAAAAAAAGGACCGCATCTAATTTTTTTAATATCGAAAGATGTTTTCTGGATAATTATTCAAATAAGTTTCCTTTACAAAGATTTTTCCTTCACTTTTTAAATATTGCTTACCTTCACAAAGATTGTGCTATGATTATTCCTAGCTCATTATTTTAGTTAGAAATAGTCATACATCATTTTGCCTTTTTGAAATTTCTCTTTTATATATATTCTCTCTTTCCTACTTCTTTCTAATAATTTGGATTCTTTTGAATCTTTATTCATGCAATTCTCTCGATATAAGGACATACAGACTAGTAAAATACACTACTAGAAAAGTGTGAATTACATGAGGATATTACCTGGGGAAAATTATCGCAGGTAATACTTGCAAATTTTCTTGCAAAAATTTTAAATTTCTCAATATTAGAATATATTACTAGCGAAACTTATATTCCCAACAAATTTCACAGCTAAAGTTGATACCATTTTGCACTAAATTAGTTCCTGCAAAATTACCTAGGGAAATATATTCGCAGGAACAATATCTCTAGCTAAATCCCTAGGTACATGGACCAATTTTTATTTTTATTTTTAAAATCCTTTTTAAACTGTAGGAAAATTCCAGACTGTCTAAAAAATTATTTATGGGGATTTACCTAGACATTTTATTACCTTGAGAAATAATTGGGAATTTAGGAATTATTAGACCAAAATTTAGGAATGAGAAATAGTTGGGAATTTAAGAAATAATTGGAAATTTAGGAATGAGAAATAATTTACCTAGACATTCCTAAATTACTAATTCCAGAAATAATTAGTAAGTTACATATCTTTTAGATGATTAGATTCTTTTACACTTGTATATTTTTTTTTGGATAATAGAACAATTAAAAATTCAATTAAAACTTTAGGAATTGGAAAGTGATTGTAAGACCCATTATACTCATTTTCCTTCTCTCTAACTCACTTTACACAAACCCACTAAAGCTTCTCTCCAAAACTCACATGCAGAAGCAATGGTGGAAGCGATCTGATTTTCCAAAGCTCCAATCGGTGTAGCTCCAAGCTCCAAGCTCATCCAAAGTTCATCTCCAAGCTCATCTCAAAACTCTCCAAGCAGACCTCATGCTTCTCTCCAAGCAGATTTTTCCGAAGTAAAGGACTACATATCGGAAGATTTGCTTGCCAATCTACAAATTTCAATCTCTGTGAAGTTAATCTGTAAATTTTTGTTTACTGATGTAGTTTGGATGAAAATCAAGTGAAATTTTCTTGCAAATCAAATTTCTCGCTTAAATATTTGGTCAATGATTGTTGCGGTGTTAAGTTTAGCTCATTTTTTTTTCATTAGCTGTATTTCTTCTTATGTGCTTGTTATGTTAGTTTTTTGTTTATGATAGCGGTGTTTGGATCAACTGTGCACACTTCGGGTAATCGTCAAATAGATTGCTACATCCCACACCCATACATATAGATGTTGGTTGGTGGGTAAACTTGCCACCAATATTGGAGAAGATGAGTGCATGTCCTTATTATGTTTCTTCTCTATAGATTATTGAATTTTAATATCCTATAAATGATGTTTGTTCTAGCATCTCGACTATTACTTTAACTCAACTGCTCCTTTAATTTGGTCACTTGTGGCTACTGGACTGTACTACATTTAAATAGTGTCTGATGAGTTGGGTCTTCTCTGTGGCTCCTGTAATTATTATTGTTTAGCAATTTTAAGTGTGGCTTCCGCACCTTCAACTTTTGCCTTATATACTTTAACTTATTACCATATAATTTGTCAGTCCAACTTCAGTTAATTGCCACAAAGAAATAGTACTTAACATGTCGAATGATAATCATCACATCTAAGGAGTAACCTAGTGGTCAATAAAGTGATTTAGTAATCTTAGGAAAGCCTTTAATTATGTGATATTTCTTCCTTTTAGACAAATTCAAATCTCAAGTAGAAGAGTATAAACTTCTTTAGGACCTGAATTTTGAAAGATTTTTCTTCCATACATGTACGGATCATTCTGTTCTACTGGTTCTAATAGAATTTATTTATTTATTTTTGCCTCCCCCGGTACTTATTCCTTCTCTTTTGTTTTTAAATTTTAAATGATTGTTGTTGTTGATAGCTCAATAGGTGTTTTTTAGACATGCATTAGGTGTCTGTCTGATTGATAACTTTACGGGTTGTCTATGTATTTGGTCTAATATTGTTCATAGTCCATACTTTATTAGAGAGGAAATCAGTACACGAATTATATGTTAAACCACTTAAGGATAACTGCAAATGAGTAGGAGTAGAGTCAAGTACAATCTGAGAGAGAGCTAAAATTAGAAGGACAAATATATTCATAATCTTGAAACTTAGTACAACTTGCTGTCATCTTTTCTTTACATGTTCATCAGTTTTTCCCCTTGCTCAATTTAGCAGTTATTCTGAACTGTACGAAAGAGAGTGGAAAAGCATGCTTGCTTTACACCTTTCAGTTTCTGTTCTTGTAGTTTGATTTCTGAAAAAGGTCACCGTAGAGATCATGTGGAACTGATTCACTAAAATCTGGTAAATCTTGATTTTATTCTGGCTTAAAAGAACCAGTGGAGTAGTTTGGGATTCTGTTTTCTGGGATGGTTGAGGTATCCAAGTGTCTGCTGGATACCTTCAATGTGGGTGCTCTTGCTTAGAGTGACGAAGATGCTTCGTTCTTCCTGTTTTAATCAAGTTTTGTTGAGCCATTTTGTGATTATATTCTAATTGTTAGTGATGTGATTGCTTGATGTTGGATCGTGTTCCTCATTCCATTTCATTTACTTGATGGAACAACCCAAAGTTCAGTTAATTCAACCCAAGCCATTTTGTGATTATATTCCGTTTCTTAACCAAGTTCTAGCTCACTCCTTTTGGAAATTTCTCTAGAACCCCTTAAGCATAAATATCAAGTCACTATCAAAAGTGCGTCCAAATACTCTTCGAGTCTTTAGTTTCCCAACAAAATTCGAATTTCCTTTTTTCAAATCTTACTTTGTCATTTCAGAAAAAGGTTAACTCGATCGTCTCAAATCGAAAAGACATTCAAGGGTCGAACTACATAGGACCTGAATTCTCCTCCGTGAGATACGTAGGCAGCCTTTCAAGGCTCGGTCCCCATTTTTGAGAAATTCTATATTTCCAACTCTTACAAAGAAATTAGAGTTGCATCTCAATGAAAGATACAATCGACTTTGTCCCGACTCAAGTCGACATTTCCGATTCACTAGGCTCAAAATCAAATAGACAAATTCTTATCTATTTAGTCATTTCTCTATATATGTGGGCTAGTTTATCTTCAAATGAAGCAACTCTTATGTGTTTACAGTAATGTGTGTGATATTTTGTATTAATTATCATCGACACAGACTAACACATTTGCCTTTGAGTTGTTTTTCTTTGTCAGGTACTCAAAACCGATTTGTGTTGAGAAAATGGTTGAACATCCATACTTCACAAGGTCCAAAGATTCCTTCTCCGACCAATGTTTGTCAAAAGGCAAAGAGAAAATGGTTGAAACTGTTGAGAATACTGATTTGAATGAAATTACTGTGAATGCCCCTTTCATTGCTGAACAGAACAAGTTGATTGCACAATTATTCCAACAGATTGCTGAAATGAGGGCTGAAATGGATAAGACCAGAGATTTGACGAATCTGGCTATTGTTGCCAACACTCCTACTCTAGACAATGGAAGACCTCTACTCCATTTTCCTACTTCGGATCCAACATCCGAACGTTTTCCAAACAATTCAACCATAGCTACCATTCCAAAACCTCCCATTATCGACTTAACCACCCCTAACCCATATCATGCTAGCTCCTCACACCAAAATTTACCTACTCCTCAAAATCTAAATACCAACGTTTTCCAGAATTTTCCTTCGATCCATCAAATCCCTACTCAAATTGTCCAAAACCCATCTACCACTCAACCCGTACCTCTAAAAACTGCATTTCATTTTCCAATATCACCAGAATCATATCCTTTCTCTACTACACATTTTGAACTCGATGATTGTGAGAAAAAGAAGAAGGAGTGGAAGGTCATAAAAGGAAAGGCTGAGCAAAGCATCAGAGAGGAAGTTATGAATGCAATGAAGGACGTTCAATACACCCCAGACATTATGGGGTTGAATTATGAAGATTTGTGTCGTCATCCACATTTCGAGCTTCCAGAAGGTTTTAAAGTACCAAAATTTGACACTTCTAGTGGAGTTGAAAATCCTTTGACTCATTTGAGGGTTTATTGTGATCAACTCATTGGAGTTGGGAAATATGAGGCTTTGTTAATGCGACTCTTTAGTCGAAGTCTAAAAGGAGAAGCTTTGGAATGGTTTATGAGGCTTTGTTAATGCGACTCTTTAGTCGAAGTCTAAAGAAATAAACCAGTGGCCAAGTTGGAACGCTTTGGCTAAAGACTTCATTGAAATGTTTGGTTACAATGTAGAATTCATCCCTGATCGATACTCTTTAGAGAGAATCAAACAAAATTCTACTGAAAGCTACCGAGAATATGACTATCGTTGGAGAAGAGAAGCTGCAAAGGTTAGACCTCCCATGACCGAGAAAGAAATTATTGAAGTCTTTGTGCGCAATCAAGAGCCGGAGTACTACAATAGGATGTTGCTCATTTTAGGAGGAAAGTTCAGTGAGATAGCCAAAATTGGTGAAACTATTGAAGACGGACTCAAGACCGGAAAAATCATTCAAATGACTCTCCAAGATGAATCCTCGGGATCATTGTGAAGGAAGAGGGAAGATGTTTTCTCTATCTCATTTGAACCAAGCCAAAAATCAAAGAGGCATGCTAGTGTCAATGTTCAAAAGCCTTTACCATCCAAAACGTACCCTTTAGCTCCACAAAATCCTCACCCCATCCAATCAAATTACCAAGATCCACCACCAAATTATCCAAATTACCAAGCTCCATTGCCAAATTACCCAAATGCTCAATCGAGTTACCAAATATCATTGTCAAGTTACCCAAATGCCCCTCCTAGCTACCAACACCTGCTCACAAAAATCCTCCAAGTTACCGCCAAGTATCTCCACCTTCACGAAATAATTACAATCTTTCTTGTTAGGAGATTTTGAAGAAACCTTCTCGAGTCTTTACTCATTTGGTTGAAAGTCGAACTCAACTCTTTGAGAGATTGAAAGTGGCTGGTCTAATACGAACAATTGATCCAAAAAATGTCAATCTCAATTCCAGACTTTACAGGACCGATCTTCGTTGTGCTTACCATTCAGGAGGTGCTGGATATACCACTGAGGATTGCATCAATTTGAAGCATGAAATTCAAGACTTGATTGATCAAAGAATTGTCGCTCTTCAAATTGTCACTTCCAATGCCAATGGTGATTCACTGTTTAATCGTGGAGGATTCACTATTAATATGATTGGCCCAAAGTTTCAAGAACCTGCCCATCAAAATGCCCCAAATTATCGTCAACTGCCTTCACCTCAACAAGGTCATTTTGATCCTCCTCCTCCGAAATTCGAAAAGAAACCCGCGCAAAATTTTACGCCGCTCATTGAACCAACCACGTTAGAGTTGACAAGGCCATTGGCTGAGAGCTTTTTGTTCTCAAAGGCTATGAACCAACCATATCAGAGTTGACAACTTTTTGACAGCTGTCTTTTCATTTTTTTCACGTACGCACACTTTCCTGGACCATGTCCCTTGCTGCATTTTTTGATGCTTGAGTTCTTGAAAAAGACTTGCTAGCTCTCTCTCTTTGAATGAATGAATCTTCTTGTTGTTTGTCATTTTGATTATGTCGACCAAAATGAATTATTGTCCATTGGACAAACAATCCCTTTCGTCTCTATTGGTTAAGTACGCTGACGACTTCACCAGCGCACTGACATGACAACTTTACATTTGTACACCATTATAAATTTGGACGAGATAACTCTGACATGGACTGGGTCCCTATATTTGTGAGGATCATCAAAATACCTAGAATATAACAATATGTGTTGTGATTTGTACATGGACATTGAGTCTGTAATCTTAATGTAATGTCCTATTTCGTGAGAAATTGTTTTTATGTGTGAAATGATCATTTTTGCCTTTCCATTAGTGTTATCATTTTTATTAGAGAAAATACATTAAAAAAAAACCCCCATAAACTTGGCAGCACAACTTAATTTAGCACTTAAACTATACGGGTGTTTAAATACCCCCTTAACATCTTTCAAGTGATTAAAACACCCCCTAAGGGATGATGTGGAAGAGAGAGTGAGTGCACTCTCTTGAAAGTGCGTGAAAAAATAGGGAAAAAACCTTAAATTTTAAAGCCCTACACATGGCCTTTTTTTATTGGCCAATATATAACAAATTATTAAAATAGTTTTTTATATATATTAAATCTTTAAAATATATAAATTTTCTTATTGAGAGGTAAATAAAATTAGTGGGCTCCCTTTCTAATTTCTATAAACTTTTTTTTCATTTTGTTGTCTTTCTCAATACATATCTTTCTCCATTGAAATATCTCCTCCTCCATCTTCATCTCCACCTCTATCAACTATTTTCATTTCACTAGTCTTTACTAATCCGTAAAATTCAATACCAATGTCATTTTATTGATGTCGATTTCACTCTATTATTGGTGTCGATTTGGCAAATGTAAACTTTCTTAAATTTTGAGTGACCATTTTGATTTCTAGATCATTCAAACATTTCTCATAAAATTTATATTTTTTGGATCAACTTTCTTATGCAATCTTCATTTCTTATTTGAGATGTCAATAAAAAATTGGCTTTCAAAAAAATCCATTCTCCAAGAGGGTAAATTCATTGAGAGGGTTCGAAGAAGATTGTTAGTTTTAGTAAGATTGATGACAGAGAACACAATGAAGACAATGTCTAGTTTGCTACAGAAAGGAAAGCAGAAGAATATAAGGAATTTAAATATGAAGATGACTAAGAGAAAAGCTTATGCAGAGAGTTGTATTTCAATAAAAAGAACCAAAAATACATAAACATACAATTAAAGAAACTGAAATAGATCATGGTCCTACTTTTAAGTCATGGTGCTAACCATGGTAACTACCCCTAAAATAACTGAAAAAAGAAATACAAGAAACTTAGAAATAGACCCTGCAGTCCTAAAGCAACTAACTAATACTCCTCCTTGCATTAGGAGCTGCAAATTTCAAGTTGTTGCCTTAGGAACTCAAACTTGCTGACAGGAAGGGATTTCATAAATACATCTACTAGCTGATCTTCAGATTTGCAGTAAACAAAAATCACTTCTCTTTTTTTCTGCACATCCCTCAAGAAAAAAAGCTTGATGTTGAAGTGTTTAGTCTTCCCATAAAATACCGGATTATGCGAAATGGCTATTGCAGCTTGATTATCAACATGAACCTCAGTATTAACTTTTCTCTCCATATACAAATCAGAAAGTATTTTTCTCAACATACAGTTTGATTTACTGCTGCAGTTGCAACAATGAATTCACCCTCTGCCGTGGATTGTGCCACAGTTTCCTTTTTTTTTTGAACACCAAGAGAAAATTCTTGATCCCAGACTGAAACAATATCCTGATGTACTTTTCATGTCATCAATGGATCCAGCCCAATCACTGTCTGAGAATCCATGCAACTTGAAAGTCTCACACTTCTTGAATTTGACACCATATTCAACAATACCTTTAATGTATCTTATAATTCTTTTTGCTGCTCGCAAATGCATTTCAGTAGCACAATGCATAAATCTAGATAAAAGACTTACAACAAATAGAATATCTGGTCTTGTAGCAGTGAGATACATCAAACATCCAATCAAGCTTCTGAAATTTCCTTCATCAATTTGATCAATTCCATCCTCTTTGCTTAACTTCTCCTTTGGATTCATTGGTATGGTTGTTGCCTTGCAATTTTCCATATGAAATTTCTTAAGTATCTCTCCAGCATACTTCTTTTGACAGATAAAAATTTCATCACAGTCTTGCTTGATTTCCATTCGCAGAAAGTATGTCATTAACCCCAAGTCTGTCATTTCAAAGGCTTGCATCATTTCCTTTTTAAACTCTTCAACCAGCCACACATTGTTTCCTGTCACCTAGATATCATCAACATAAAGGGAAACAATGAGAAGATAAGTTCCTTTATGTTTGACATAAAGAGTAACTTCAGATACACTTCGTACAAACCCCAAACTCAACAAGTGATCATCAATCATGCTATACCAAGCTCTTGGAGCTTGTTTTAAGCCATAAAGAGCCTTTTTAAGCAGACAAACTTTTTCTTCTTTTCCTTGCTCAAAGAAACCCTCGGGTTGCTCTACATAGATTTCTTTCAGTAGTACATCATTTGAAAAGGCAGGTTTCACATCTAGCTGGAACACTTTCCAGCCCTTTTGTGCTGCTATTGCTAGCAACAATCTAATAGTATCCAATCGGGCTACTAGAGCAAAGGTGTCCGAGTAATCAACACCAAATATTTGGGCATATCCCTTGACAACAAGCCTAGCCTTGTATTTATTGATAGAACCATCAGAATTGAGCTTGGTTCTAAACACCCATTTTACTCCAATGACCTTCCTATCTTTCGGTCGGTCAACTAACTCTTAAGTTTTGTTTTTCTTGATCATTAGCATCTCCTGCTCGATAGCGTTTCTCCATTTTTTCTCTTGAAGTGCTTCACTGTGCCCTACAGGCTCACAAACTGCCACATTACTTTGTTGGTAGATGTCAGAGAGTAGTCTTGTACCTCTAATTGGAAGATCATCCACCAACTCATTTTTCCAGTGCTCCTGTGCCTACTCCTCTGAAGCTTTGACTGAAAGTTTATTGTCCTTCCAGTCCCATTTCTCTTCCTCAGCAAAGTGCACATCTCTACTGACAATCATCTTCCCTGTTTGTGGATTATATACTTTGTAGGCCTTAGAGGATGAGCTATAACCCACAAATATTCCAAGAAGTGCCTTCTTGTCAAGTTTGTCTCTTTTAACCTGTGGCACATGGAAGAAACAAACACAACCAAATACTTTAATGAAGCTTAGTGATGGTTTGTATCCATTCCAAGCCTCGAATGGAGTTTTATTCATCAATGCTTTAGTAGGAAGTCGATTTTGGAGAAATACTGTCGTATTAGCTGCCTCAGCCCAAAACTTTTTGGCAACTCTTTTTCATACAACATGCACCGCGACATCTCCATTATATATCTGTTTCTCCTTTCACTAACTCCATTTTGTTACGGAGTATATGGAGCAGTAAGCTGATGAGTAATATCCGCTTCCTCACAAAATTTGTTAAATTCTTCAGAATTTTACTCTTTTCCATTGTCAGACCGCAAAGATTGGATTCTGCAACCACTTTGATTTTCCACCATCTTCTTGAACTTCAAGAAAATTCCAGCCACTTCTGATTTATATTTCTTAAAAGTAATCCAGTAGAATCTTGTATAGTCGTCAATGAATATAACATAGTATAGACTACCGTTAAGGGATGGTGTTCTTTGAGGTCCTGCAACATCTGTGTGAATCAATTGCAACCTTTGAGAAGTCTGCCATGTTGCTTTAGGAAATGACTTCCTATTTTGCTTACCAAATTGACAAGCTTGACAACTTGGTAAGTGATCAACTAGAGTTGGTAGTCCTCTTGTCATATCTTCCTTCTCCAGCAACAATAGTGCTTGTAGATGACAATGGCCAAGTCTCTTGTGCCAGGTTTCTGTTACACTTGCCTTCATGGAATAAGCTAGTCACTCTTTCTCTGTTGGATCAAAGGAAAAACTCCTTCCTCTCATCTTCACCCTGAAAATTTCATTTCCAGTAGTGTCACTGATTTGACAGTGATGATCTTCGAAGAAAACCCTGAATCATTTTTCCATCAGATGTCCTACACTTAGCAAATTCTGATCAATATCAGGAACATAAAGAACCTCTGAAATTTTCTTTGTGCCAATGCTCGTCTTGATAGTTATGGTTCCAATTCCTTTGACAGGAAATTGATCTTCATTTCCTATTCGAACCTTGGAAATTTCAGTGGGCTTCAACTCCTTGAATAAAATCTCGTCATGAGTCATGTGGTTAGTGCAACCACTGTCAATTAACCAAGAATCTGTTGAGCTCTTACTTGAAAAGCATGTTGCAACAAAAAAATGATTCTCTTCTTCTTGATCAGCAACTTGAGCATTTCCTTCCTCATGCGGGGCCTTATTCTTGCAAATCACTGCTTCGTGTCCAAGCTTATTGCATTTCTTACATTTAGCATCAGGTCTCCTCCAGCACTTGAATGGTGCATGGCCTTTTCTTCCACAATGGTGACAAGGGGGATAACTTTTTTTCGCGCTTCCTCCCTTAGTTTTGTTGTTGGCTAATGTTTCTCCTTCACACACTGCTTGATTATTTTTCTTCTTCTGAATTTTGTTAACTTGATGCTTACTGACAAGTGCTCCTTCTGTTGTAACCTCCTGTCTCATGAGTCTTATTTGCTCTTGAGCTTTCAGGGAATTGAGCAACCCTGTCAAACTAATCTTTGACAAATCCTTAGTATTTTCTAAGGTTGTAATTGTTGCTTCATACCTTTCAGGAACTGTTACAAGGATCTTCTGAACAATTCTCGAGTCTGAAAATGTAGAGCCGAGTAGCCTCACCTTATTTTCAATATTTAGAAGTCTATCTGAATATTTCTTCACTGTTTCAGATTCCTTCATTTTTTGCAATTCAAACTCCCTAATTAAGTTTAAAACTTGCATACCTTTTATTCTCTCATCTCCATAATACTCTTCCTTGAGATAATCCCATACTTCTTTAGCAATGTTCAGAGACATTATTCGCATGAAAACTGTTGACGATACAGTAGCAAATAAACATGCCTTGGCCTTCGATCTCTTTGTCTTCTTTTCCTTGTGTGCTTTAATTTAAGCAATGGTAGGATTATTTGGTAGGGCTGAAATATCGTAATCCTCTTCCATAGCTTCCCAGAGATCCAAAGCATCCAAGTACGTCTCCATTCGTACTGCCCAAATCTGATAATTATCTCCATCAAAGACCGGCGGAGCAATTGGTGAGAAACTTGCTTCAGCATTCATGGCTTCTCCAACTCGATCACAGATCCCTTAAGATGAAAGCTTTGATACCAACTGTTAGTTTTAGTAAGACTGATGACAGATAACACAATGAAGACAATGTCTAGTTTGCTACAGAAAGGAAAGCAGAAGAATACAAAGAATTTAAATGTGAAGATGACTAAGAGAAAAGCTTATGCAGAGAGTTGTATTTCAGTAAAAATAACCAAAAATACATAAACATACAATTAAAGAAACTGAAATAGATCATGGTCCTACTTTTAAGTCATGGTGCTAACCATGGTAACTACCCTTAAACTAACTGAAAAAAGAAATACAGGAAACTTAGAAATAGACCCTGCAGTCCTAAAGCAACTAACTAATAAAGATAATGTGAATTTTCTTCTTTAAAGTGACTTAAAAAATTGTTGAATAAAGAAGAAGAAGGAGGAGGAGGAGGTTGGAATAATGGTGAACAACAAAGAAGAAGAAAGAGAGGGGGGTGGAGGGTGGGGGTAGGGGTATGGAAGAAGAAGAAGAAGGAGGAGGAGGAGGTTGGAATAATGGTGAACAACAAGGAAGAAGAAAGAGAGGGGGGGGGGTATGCATTTATTAATTAATCAATTGATATAATTAATTTTAAAAAGTTTTTAAGAAAAAATAGTTAATAAGTAAAAAAGAAATAAAAATTAATGACATGGTGGCTACATGGTCATGATGTGGTGCTTACGCGGTTATGATGTGGCGGGTGAGAGTGGTGCTATAGTCTCAGGGTGGAAAAAAATCACTTCAAAGATGTTAAGGCGGGTATTTAAACGCCCTTGTAGGTTGGAATAATGGTGAACAAGAAGGAAGAAGAAAGAGAGGGTGGGGGTGGGGGTATGCATTTATAAATTAATCAATTGATATAATTAATTTTAAAAAGTGTTTAAGAAAAAATAGTTAATAAGTAAAAAAGAAATAAAAATAAATGACATGTGCCTACATGGTTATGATGTGGTGCTTACGTGGCTATGATGTGGCGGTGAGAGTGGTGTTATAGCCTCAGGGTGGAAAAAAATCACTTCAAAAGATGTTAAGGGGGGTATTTAAACGCCCGTGTAGTTTAAGTACTAAAGTAAGTTATCCGACCAAGTCCAGGGGTTTATTTTTTATGTATTTTCTCTTTTTATTATGTGTTGCAGGGATGGTTGACATGGTTTTCAATGCGATCAAGTGAGATTTTAGTGATATTGAGCTTTTGAGTTAAGTTATATTAAAAGTGTTGATTTTGGACATTTCGTGATCCGAGTGTTGAATGGTGATTCTATCAGTTCCATTACGTCCGAAACGTCGAGTTAGATGGTTATGAGTGGAGTAACTTAGACAGTAATTTTGGTGATTATTTCGCTAACCAATTCTAGGATCAGCAGGATGATTAATTGTAACATGTGTCACCCTTGTCCCAGAGACAATGTCGACGCCACTTTTAGCTTGCAGATTGATGAAGCATAGTGTGATTAGTGCAGACAGGGCATCACCTTCTTCTTACACATTGGTGCAGTAATTGTGGAGATCAATTAGGCGTCATCATTAACTCCCTTAAACCACTCAAACGAGCCTTGTTCCCGAGTTACCCAATAGAAGTATGCATGTTTAGTAGCAAAAGGACTTCTCTTACTACCCTTATGGCCACACTCGACTAGGCCATCTGAAATGTCCTTTTGTTGCTTGATGTTGTTGAGCACATCTTTTACTATGCATATCAAAGGGGTTGCTCCAATGCCAAGGCGTACTCAGAGGACTACATCGTATTTCTTGTAATCATGTGATCTATAAGGGCCATCAATCAAGAGCTTTGGCATTGATCTGTTATACATTGATATGAATAGACTTCAGGGGGGGAAATTACTTGGAAATTTTCAACCTTTACCCCCTTACTTAGGCTTATACTCATTGGCCATTAATTCAAAACGGAAATTAATAACAAACTAACAATTCAGGTCATACTAAACAAATAGTCTACAGAAAAATAAAAGATGCAATTTCTAATCACAAATAATCTCACTCCTAACAATAATAAAACGCAATCTTAAGAGACATTATCTGTGCAATTTGCAATGAGGCACATATCGAGTTTGAGAAGTGAAGCAATCATTCTGATCTTCCAGAAACTGAAAACTAAGTTTAATCTTATTCAAATTAAATGATAAACTAACGCGAGGAATGGAATGGCGCAAAACACAGGTATATTGTTTAACAATAGACTATATATACTTAACTAATATACATACCCGTATTATAAAATATTTAATTGTTCGAATTTTAAATATTTGTTATTCCTCTCAGATTATATTATATGGCATGAACAATCTATATAAAATATTTTACGACTTAAAATTAAATTGACATTTCTTTAATCTTTCAAATTCATTGTTATAATTGATTGTTATTTATTGTCATATATATTTATGGACCTTTTAGCTATCTCATCAATCTGTAATACAACTACAAATCAGAACATAAAAATTCGTGATAAAACATAAATAATTTTAATAATGGTAACGATGAATTTTTTTTGTAAATTTGAGAGTTATTTGAGAAAATTAGTCACAAATATCCTTCTATCTTTTAAAACCATTTATTCATAATGTCAAATTAAGTTTAATTTATTTTTCACCATCGCATATAAAAGAACGTAATAGGCATGAGAAAAGCTAATTAAATAAAATAAAATACTCTATTAATTCACTAAAATTGGCAAAAAAATAAATATATTTCAATTCTAATATTACTTCAATCTAAAAAACTCAATCGTTGCACATATATTAATTATAAATTGTAGAAATCATCTATTCGTAAGATATTACAATTATAAATATATTATTTCTGTTTTGAGTTCTATAAGTGAAATAGTCTCACAAATTAATAATTAGCCTTTTTCGAATCAATTCCATATTTTCATTGCACATATATTAATTATAAATTGTAGAAATCATCTATTCATAAGATATTACAATTATAACTATATTATTTCTTTTTTGAGTTCTATAAGTGAAATAGTCTCGCAAATTAATAATTAGCCTTTTTCAAATCAATTCAACATTTTCATTTTTTTTTTTTTAAATATTCTCTTTATTGCCATCTTTATCAATAATAATTTGAATTTTTTTTACTTTATTATTTTTTAATTAGTTAAAATATTAAAAACTTCATGTTATCTCTATTCTTTTCTTACACATTATTTTTCTAAATGTAAAATATAAAACAAATAAGAATACCTCAAACTAAATATGTGTGTGTTAACATCCTGAGAATTGAATCACTAAATTTATTTTAAGAGAGACGAAATTCATCAATAACGATACAAATAGCTAAACGATGGACAGTGAGTGTTTACCACTTTGTGCAATGTCTCTGTGACAATTCCTCCATGTTACTTTTGTGGGCATTTTAATGATTTTGAAATCTCTATGTGGGAAAAATTAGAAAGTAGGAATAACGTACATATGATGTGAGGATTGCGGGGATTGGAACGTGGGGTAGTTAATATTCAGGTTAGACAATTTTCATTTTCATTTTTATTTTTTCAAGTTTTATTTTTATTAAAGAATATAAATCAATACAGTTATAATAATAATGATAGTATTTATATTCCATGTCTAGTAAAAAAAATGTTTTACTTCAGATTCTAACCCTCAATTATTTAGGATAAAACTTGAAAATATATTTACTTTTGAATTAATAAAGATAAAGTTTAGAAGTAATAACTACTATGAATTCAAATTTTAATTTATTTTTAAATTAAAAAATGTATTTAAAGAGTTTGTAATTTACTATTACGGAATACTTAGGAAAAGTAATATATATACTTGTAACTTCACTTTCCTTATTTTAGTTTAATTTTGGTCAGTAATTTTGTATTTCTATTGTTGTAATTATATTACACGCCTTTTCTTTTAGTAAGTCTCCAAAAAATGAAATATTTATATATTTAGTAAAAAAATAATTATTAAAATATCAATTTCACTTCCAATAAAATAATTTATATTTTAATGTCACACAAACACATATGACTTCTTTTTGTATCACAAATTTTTAAGTATACACATATGTTTTAATTAAAATGTGTACCCTTTTAAATTTACATTGTATAATTTAGGACAGAGTATAATAAAATATTTGTAGATAACATTTAGGAAATCTTTACATAATAATAAACAAAATAGTTAATCATTTCATGGCAAATAATTAGTAACACTTAAATCAACTTTAATTTCCTGTTTTTTTTTAACAGATAGCTATGTTTGACCGACTTCTTACATAGCTTTCAAATATATAAAATTTATTTGACTATCAAAATTAATGTTAGAAGTTGCGGTCAAAATTAGATTATTCGACTATTGAAATTCAAATTGTTTCACGTAAATTAAGTTAAAAAGAGTAATTATTTGTGGGGAAAAAACCACACCTTAAGTGCAAATAGTTGTACTTAAAAGTCATTTGAATGGAGGAAATGATTTCAGCAACTTATATTCTGATACGTTTTTGCAATTTTTCTATTTCACAGTTTGGCATAACTAAGTAACTTGACAAAAACTTCAAGAAATAATAGATTATTATCAAAATTGTATTTTTAAACAAAAGAAAATATCATAATTACCATGTATATCATAATCACCTATCACTAAATGAGGAGAATAAAAATAAAAATGTACTTTCATATGAAAGCCACAAATAGGCATTAAATAGCCATTGTAATATGATTTTTAAAACAGGAAGAAGTTGTAATTTCACCGGATTATCTTCTCTATCTAAAACGATCCTAAAAGCAGTTGGCGTAAATCTCTCTATAATAAGCTTGTCATCCATCTGCATATGCTGAGTTCAAATCTATTAAAACAGCCCATTTCGTTGCTAAAAGTTCAAAGGGTTTTTTTTTCCTTTAATGTTCATAGTACACACAAAGTGAGTTTGTCAATTTAAAGAGTTTTGATAGTTATTTTTTTTTAAAACAAAACGTGGGAAGTTATTTTGTAAAACAAACTGGTATGGTTATATTTTTTTAATTGACTATAAAAGCAAACAAAAAACTTAACTACCTTATATATTGATTTTAAAATTGAAATTAACTGTTTGAAAATTTTACATAATTATCCAGATTTTTAAAACTGCAAAAATTTAATTGACTATTAAATTTGTTCTGTTTGAAATTAACTGATTTTTTAAAAATAATTAAATATATGTCAATAATAAAGATAAGTATTCTGATTCTGATTAGGACAAAAATAAGAGTAAAAAAAACATATAAACATTAGTCACATGTATAGTCAGTTAATTATTTTTAAAATAAAAGGATTAGAAAACAATTATTTCTAAATTCTAGAAAAGAATGCGTATAAAGTTTTTTAGAATTTTTATTATATAATTTTTGAATAACTAATACATCCGTAACTTATTTATTCAATTGGCTGCTTAAAATTTAAAATTCAAAATTCAAAATGAATTGGTTAATAGTTATCTAATCCTAATTTTTAGCAACATGGTAAAGAAGTTTTAATACTTCCTATTTAATTGGATAAACGTTTTTTTTTTCTAAATAAAGATTAATTCGTATTTGAAAATTGTGATTTTTTGTAAGCGTACGATTTTGTAAAATTTTTTTAGTGTTTACAATTTTTATTTTTAGTGTTTGCAATTTTTATTTTCGTACCTATATATGCGCAACTTTTTTTTTGTGTTTGCATTTTTTTATTTTGTTTTTTGTTTTTTGGCATAAAAATTAGATATAGATATATAAACTACCTCTTAGATTATATTAATTACTAATATATTTATTTGGTACAAAATCCATATAATTTTTATTAGTTTTTCTCATAGAGAATTTTATATATAAATCAATTATTCTTCTTATCACGTTTAAAATATTAAACATTTTATAAATAAATGCAGTAATCTATTTATCTAAAATAGGGAATTCTTATTATTATTATTTCTAAAATAATGAATTTAGAAGTTGTGGAAAGATACATTTATCATGAAAGTAATTTTTCTTTTATCTTTTTTTTTTTAAAAAAAAATCGAACTCCCGTATTTTTTAATCTTTTAAAGTTTTAATAATAAATACAGTTATTCCGTATTTTCTAGAATTGATTTAAAATCATTTTTTAAAATAATTTTATTATTTTAAAAAATCAGTTTCTAGCATTATATTAAATATTATCATGAAAGTAAAGTTTCAACCTTTTACAAAGAAGTATTTTTTTTACTAATTTATAAATTGGATTTTAAAAATTATTAAATTTGTTTTTAAAAATGTTGAAAGTTGTCATTATGTGTGTAAGTTGATGACATGTGTCTATTTTTATTTGAAATTTGAAATTTATAATATTAAATTAGTTATATAATATTTAATTATTTATTATTTAAAATTCTAAAAAATTGTGGCGCTGACATGTGGCATTTTTTCTTCCCCTATTATATATAGATAGATTAGAATCAAGGATTAGGTGTCTTTACTCTTTACATTATACTAGAAAAGATAAATTTTTGTAGGTAACAAAAAAGTTAAGTCTTAGGCCTTGTGTCATGTCCCGCCACTTCACAGTTCAAATTCGGCACCGGAATAAGGGAGAAGAATCTAGAGTTGTGGGAAGATTAGTAGAAGACTCTAGAATTCCCTAGAGAATTTCTAAGAAGACTTTAGAAATTCCTAGGTCTTTCCTTGGAAGACTCTAGAAACCCTTAGATATTTTAAGAATACTTTGGAATATCCTAGAATATGTACAAAGTTTTAGAGAGGAACCAAAGTGTAATTATTAGAGGGACTTGTAAAGTAAATATTAATTACACTTTAGTCCCTAGGCGGTAGTATAAATAGAGGTGCCCCTCATTTGCTAGGCAACAAGCAAGTTGTAAGCCTTCTTCCAAGCAATACAAAGCCTTCTTCCAAAATTCTAAGTCTTTCTTTGCATTCTCTTAGCGGTCTAGCTTCAAAGGGCTTACTTGAGCTTACAAGATCATGAAATATTCGTAAGTAAATTGTCAAGTGCCGCACGGAACATTAGTAAGACTCTAAGTCTGTGACACTTAGAACTATAGGAGTGAAATCTCTTTCATAAGAAGTATCGTCTCTTCTTTGTCTCTTACGGGATAGTAACCCATTTTGATGAATAAACTTCTTGCGGGACAATTTCCCTTGAGGACTTGTAAGACAATAAATTTGTATCCTTCTTTTTTGGTTAGTTCCTCGCATGATTTCATCAGTGAGGTTGCAACATTTTTGCCTCCTGTGAGTCAGCCACAGCCCAAAAAAAAATTCAAAATCAGATTGAGTCAGCAACACACCCACAAAGTAGATAATAAACATGTCACACCTGAAATTGATTATAACAACAATTTGAGAGATATAAATGTAGTTGACAACTCATTTTTTTTTCCTTCCCTAATAACATGCCAATCCAAAACACCGATCAACGGTCTGTGAGGCTCACCAAGGATGTTTTTCCCCCAACCATCAGTCACCAAGGATGTTTTTCCCCCAACTAGCAGTGTTGGCCTGAAAGGGTTAACTGGATTTGGCACCACCAAACATCAACAATAAATTGAGGATGAATTTGAATGTACACTAATATTACCGGAATGAAATTAATATATTTTTATTTTACCTTCCTTTTTCATGTCCGGAGGTATTATGATAAAAGTGAATTAATTCACCAACCTACAAAATTAAAATACACTACAAGATCAGATAAATGCATATCTAATTCTAAACAACACTACAAGAAATAAACAAGGTATGTGCTTAATCAAAGTTGAACCTGATAACAAAAACAAAACTGAAATCTAAATATAAATCTAAACATCAGATAAAGGGCATACCAAACATCAAAATTGACCAATTTGAAATCTAAATAACGCATAACACAGTTTGAAATTACAAGGGAATAGTGAATAAATGTGAATAAATATCAACAGACAGTTTCAAATCTATAAAATTGGGAGAAATAATGAACCTGGTAAAGCTTCAACTTCATTGTAGCATTCAACTTCACTGTAGGATCAAATGAAAGTGTGCTCATACTAGGAAGCAGTTGAATCAGCAAAATGGCATGATTCAACAACTGATGAATTATTTGTTGAATCATCCAATTCGCGCTCGCTCTAAAAAATAGACTATCCACAGTATAAATAGAGAATCAACAAGAACTGCCATTTGCCAGAAAACTCTTCTTTCGATAATAAATCAATCAGTATATCATCAGTGTACAAATCTCCAAGTTCATCAGTGTACAAATCTTCAATCTTCTTCTCCAATGGTATATCTTGGTTTAGCTCATTCTTAAACAATACATTACCACCAAACCCTATATCATTATAGGAGATAGGTTTTGGTGGTAATGTATTGTTTAAGAATGAGTTTGTGGAAAAGATAGCATCGGTGAACGAGAAAGAAATGCTCTGCTAATTCCTGAGCTAACAAAGCACTGAGACACCGACGCCATTACGGTAGTGGTGCTTAATTTGGGTTTTTGATACTTTTGATTATAGGACCACCTCTATATATATACACACCTAAAGGCGGTTCAATAAAAGATGTACACTTCCTCATGTTCTTCACTTAGGTGTACTTATTCTAATTTATCATGAGATTTGCACAAATAACATTTTTAGATTTTGTACCTTTTAAAGACAAATTGAACACATTATTTTGAAGTTGTGGTTAAAATTGTTTTATCGAGTTGTCTATGGGTTTATGAGGTTGATTTCGGAAAGTATTATCAAGATTCATTCTTAATTTTTAAGGTCCAAATCTTCGTGGCAGCACTTTGAATGGTTTGTGCTTTTGCTTGTATATTTCAAATTATTATTGTGGGATTAAAGATCTTGAAAGGTTATTTTAATTTTCCTTTTTCCAAGTTTGATATCTTGTCTTCAACATAAATAAGTTGATATTAACAATGGGGCACAAAATCACCCATATGTAAAGAGTACACCAACAAAAAGAAAATTGATATGATATTTCTATCCCCTAACCCCAACCCTAAACGAACTAGTGTAAAACTACTCAGTTCTCACACATTTTGATTGTGTTTGCTTCATCCAATCAAGGCATTCTTCCAAAGAACCAGAAGGATGTGCGAGCTGCCACTCCAGTAATTTTTGTTGCTGCATATGAAAATCAAATGATGAGTAAATACTTCAAACCAATTAACCCATGGCTAAGAAGATAGTATTAGTGGCATGACATTCTCTTACAACTGGCCCTCCACTTTTCTGCATCATGAAGCAACACTCACAGAAAACGAAGAGCGTCCAATAAGGTTTAAAAGCTCCCAAGCTGAACCCAAGAAAGCAACACACAGCCTGTAATAGTCACAAGTGATTAACATGTAAGAGGTAACAACCATCAAGGAGAAAGAATTAGAAATTATACATCAAAAACTAGTACATCCAGAATAGATAGAATTTTGATTTCCTTAGAATGGAATGAGCACTTCAACAACATAAAACAAACACTTCTACAATTTTATCATGTTCCTTTAGCACTCTTTGTGGGTCCTAGGAACATTCAAAATATTATTTCAACTTTGAAAATTGTTGGTTGAACACATAAGGTTTTATAGATAAGTTAAAACTAGGTGGAACTCTTTTTGTCTTCACAGGAAGACTTGACTTCATATTAGCTTGTAAACTCAAAGCCCTCAAAGGCAAGCTTAAGAAATGGAATTAGAATGAACAAGGGGACCTGAAGATCCAAAGGTCTAAGTTGCTCTGCCAAATGGAAGCTTGGACTCTTTACTTGATAGTAGAGAGCACTGACAGAGGAAGAATTGGTCAACAGTCGGTTGTTCTCATAGATTATGAAGAACTACATATTCATGAGGAGATTGCATGGAGACAAAGGTCTAGGACCTTATGGATGAAAGAGGGACAGAAATACTAAGTTCTTTCATACCGTTACCAATGTTCATAAGAGAAACAACCATATTGTACACTTAGAAGTACAGGGGAGAACAAAGAAATAAGGGGATAGACAAGACAGTATCAGCAAGATTGGATAGGTTCTTAATTCAGAAGAATTGGATACAAGCTTCAGGAACACAAGGCAGTCCTTCATGCCATCATGCACAGAGTGACTTACAATCACCCACCATTGATGCTACAATGTGGTAACTGGAACATAACAATTAGTGACTTACAATCACCCACCATTGATGCTACAATGTGGTAACTGGAACATAACAATTCTTACTTCAAATTTGAGAATTGGTGGCTTCAAACAAAAGACTTTAGTGACAGGATAAAGAACTAGTGGAAATCCTTCTATTGCACTGGAAGGTCTGACTACATTCTGAACTTCAAATTGAAAGCTCTAAAAAAGAAGAAGTTGAAGGAATGGAGTAATCTAAGGTAAACTATGACTACAGAAGCAAGTGTATTAAATCAGTTTACAAACTGGATGAAATCCCAGATCAGAAGCTTTTAACAGAAGATGAAATAACCAAAAGATTGGCTTTATCAATGGAATTTGAAGATATTGCAAGACATGAGGAGATTGCTTGGAGACAAAGATCTAGGACACTATGGCTGAAACAAGGTGATAGGAATACTATTTTTTTCACAGAATAGCTAATGCACACAGGAGAGTCAAGACACTGATAAGCTAACAGTGTTGGGTATGTAGCAAGAGTTAATGGGAAATAGAGGGAAGATGAAAAGAGAGGAACTTGAAAAGTCCTCTTATGCTTTATTGAAAAGGCATTTGTCCCTCATCGGTGGTGGAAAGAAAATTATGAGAGTTTAAATATAGAAACACTTCTATTAATTGTTAAAAGGGTTGGAAAGAGGGACCCCCTCGCGCCGTCGTCGTCGGTCGGCTTCGGCTTCGGAAAATGATCGATCGAGAGACTCGGATCCACGCGCGACCCATTTTATTTAAATCTCCCACTGTTGGAAGTGACTGTTCTGAAAGGTTGCAACTTTCAGAAACAACCATGACCATTTGAAAAGGTTACAACCAGTTCCTCTTGCCTATAAATACATTGATTCCTCAGACTTATTCCTTACGAATTTTTCTGATTTCTTCTTTTTCTTCTGCACAAAATTTCTTCGTGTACTTCACTGCTGTTGAGTGGTTCGCTGACACCAGAGTTATGGGTATCAATACACTGGTGATTAAGATCATTCTATCTTGGGAGGACATATTCCAAATCAAACCTTGGATACTAGAGGGGAATAATTTCCTTAAGGGGACACTGTGCATTCAGTGGGCTTGATCTTTTTCTGATTTTGTTTTTTCAAACATTGTGTACGTTTTTTTTACAGATTTTAATTTTGTCAATTAATTTCTGTTCATCTATTCTTACTGGTTTATTAAACTTTGGTTACTTCGTGTTTCTGCAAAATTTATTGAAATAAGTAATTCTGGTTTTTAAACACAGATTGCTAACAAACAGTAGGAGGAGAAACTAACAGACCTAGCTGACATTAAGAAAGAGAGAGTGTGGTTGACAAACCAATTATCAGAGGCGACAATAGTGCTTTCATCAAATGATGCATGTGGCTGAGTCATTCCCATCCCAAGTGGTGCCCCAATTTGTCCTGGAGGAAATAGTCTCCTACTATGAAGAACTTTACTCTGAGACTGAGGAATGGAGACCACATTTCAACATGAGGGATTGCCCCATGATAATGCAAAGGACAAAATGATGTTGATGGCACCTTTTGAGCCATAAGAGATCCTGGATTGTGTCAAAAGCATGTGCAGGAAACAAAGCCCCAGAACCAGATGGATACATCATGGTATTCTTCTCTTTATGTTGGCAAGTGATCGGTCCAGATGTAATAGCCACAGAGCCAAATTTCTGAGATGATATCTCAAATGGTCACTTAACTATGGATAACTTTCCCAGAAAGTCAATTAACTATGGGTAGTTAACTCAGAAAGTCACTTAACTTTGTTTCATAACCCAAAAGTCTCTCTAAATAATTTTTTCATTAAATTTTGTTGGCATGAGATTTTTATTTTATACTAATTTTTTAAAAAATAAAAAAGTGTCCATTTTAATCATTTTATTGATTCACCCCACCAAAATTATAATGAATCAAATATATATTTATCAAGACCTTTTATTTTAGATGCATTTAAAATAATATTTAAAGTAATCACTCAAATATGTCTTTAGTTATTCATCTAATATAAACCCAAACCTTGCACCTAAAATCACCAAATCATATGGAGAACATGAGTGTCATCTAGCTAACAGCACAACAAAGTTATGTCCCAACCAACTTATTGGAACCTAAAGTGATTGAAAGAGATACAAAAAAGTTAACCATTACATTTGACTTAAGTTTACTTAAAAGACATGTACACACATAAAATATGCAACCTCTTCTGCGAGCTGGATTTGAACCAGTTCTGTGAGCAAAAGAATTGCTAACTTCATGCTAGATCACGTTGGAGGTAATTAAGATCCCCCTGCAGTAGATCCAGCCCATTTTAGGGTACATAGAGGAGTTTGTTCTGCTAGCACCAAACATCAAGAATTAAAGACTACGAAGATTGGTTGGTACTGGTACTTCTGAGGAAAAGGAAAAAGAGAGCCTTTGAGGGGTAGAAAATGATAGGCTCACAGAGCAGTCTCTTGCAGCCAATTCTAGACCAATAGCCGAAGCAGATGGACAGGGAGCCACTTGCAGCCATGTTGATCAAAATGACTTTGAGTTTAATGACTTGACCGTGGTACAGGGAGGGCTTGTTTCTGATTCTCATCAAATTTTGATGTGCTCTTTGCAGAGAACAATATACTGGTATAGTCTCACGGCTGCCTGTACACCACTTGTATAGCGGAATGTAAACATATCCTTATCCAGCCAGCCATCAACACAATTTTGTTCTCTCTCTGAGAAATTCCTTATCTTATGTTTTACTTCTATAAGTAATTTTGAAGGGTGTGGATAGAACTCCTAAAAAATAACTAATCCTAATTTAGATGCCCCACTTAGCTCAATCACAAAATGCTTAGAGATATTCAATTTGCTTATGACTTCGAAGAAATACCTCCAAATCAATCATACATGTTGATTTGGGTGATAATCATAAATCAAATCTAACAGTATTAAAATCCCTAATACTGTATACACCAAGACCAAACCCTTCTATCCTTTTGTGCTTAAAGCTAGAATTTCAAGTTTATTCATAAACATGGTTAAGTTTGGGAATGATATTCCTAAGCCTGTAAAATAGTCAAGGTTAAACATGGAGAAGGTCCCAATCTTGAATTTGACTGGGATGGCTATAGTCATTCTAATATTCGCACCTCAGCTCTATGTAGAAAGAGCTCCACCTGTCCTGTTTAAAGTTTTACCTATAACTCAATGGATTATAAATTCATGCTTGAAACTTCACAGGCTGCCAATCATCCAATATCATAATGATAACAGCAGTGTTGTCAAAGCCACGTTTAAGCCCTGAAGTGAGGTTTAGAGTGTGTTGAGCGCTTCACCGCGCTTAATGTGCGTTTCAGTGTCATCATCAAGGTCCTAAGGCATACTCTTACTTGCCAATGAGCCTCTTCTGGAGAGGTGGCACTAAACAAGTGATATTTCACTTTATCATAATTGTTTTCAATCTCTTTGTTCATATATTTGTTACTCGTGCTCCTTCACTGTGCAGTGCCCAAGGCTCTATGGAATATGTTCTGCTGCATTTTTGGCTTACAATGGGTCATGCCACAAAATGTGAAAGAAGCCTACTCAAGTTGGAATACATGGAGAGTTGATAAGTCCATCAAGAAAGTCTGGCTGATGATCCCTGGAGTTAACTTTGGTGTTTATGGACTGAAAGGAACCGTAGATGTTTTAATGGGATCTCAACAGTCAACCCCAAACCACTCTCTTAAAGTTAAATGCTTACTTATGCTGTTCAGTTGGGTTAAATTAATCCCTGTATTTAGCACTAAACAATTCCTTGACTTTGTTAGCTCTCCAGTACTAGTTTGAAGATTGTAAAGGAGCTAACAACTTTTATGCTCACTGTGAGCCCTTTTGTCTATTATGTAATTCTGCATCTGCTTGATGTTTTTTAATGAAATACCTTACTTCATCAAAAAAAAAAATTGTAACTCGTGCTTATAAATATTATAATCTTTGACTAACATATATATTTGTATTATATCTTCCTTTGCGCTTTTTTTCATTAAAGTTCATGCTATATTTGCGCTTAAAGCCCCAATGGACCTTAGAGCTTTTTTGCGTCTTTTGCTTTTGATAACACAGGTCAACTGTAACACTCAACATCTATGCCACATAGGATAAACAAGGCTGTCATAAGAAGAGGGAGGGAGGCAAATCAGAGATCGTCTAATGCATTACCAAAATGAATAGCTCGAGAACTCTTAGGGGATCATCCAAAAAGGTCTGTTTTGGAGGTAGTGGGGTGACAATTTTTCCAGACTTCAGATCTGCAATGCTTGAGAAACATGAAATCAACTAATTAGTTAGAGACACTTGTAGTTTAACCTATCTTTATAGGTATGCTTAACTGAATCTGGGCAAAAGAAACAGAGGTCATGCTAACCTCTTTTTTTTTTTTGATAAGGTAAAGGTTGAGGTCATGCTAACCTCTTTCTCTAAGATCTTCGACTGATTTGGTGTTAATGTTGCAAAACAAGCTGTAAACATAATCTTTAGTGAAGGATTAACTGATTAAACAAGGAAAATGATCTTTTGGAAACAAAAAGCTAACTTAAAATAAAGTTGGACTAATACATTAATGCATCCAAAGGCTAGATAATGAAATGATATGAAAACCCCCCACCCCTCTCTGGGAGAAAAAATAAAACTATGCAGAGAAAATGAATAAATATATTAGAGAAAAGGGAAGAAGAAAAAGAAACTAAAAGCTCCACTGGAGTTTGTGCTCTTACACTGACATGATCAAGGTGTTTTTGTTTCCTCCTTTACTCTTTTTTTTTTGTTTGGGACTTTGGGCTGGGATGAAGGGGAAATAAATAGATCAACTAAACCAAGTTGCTGCCTACAAGTGTGAAGGTGTGGCAAAAATAAAAATAAGGTGACAGAAAGTAAAGATATATCAAAATACCTATTAATGGTCAAATCTCTGTGATCTGCATCCTGTTTTGCAGTGCCAAATTTCAAAGGAACAACAGATGAGAAAGAGTTTAATGAAGAAACTAGCCTACATAGTACACTGAACACACATGCTTGAGTGTTGAAACTTTGACATTTTAGTTTTTTGATGTAACAGTTAGGATGAGTGAGATGACAACATAAAACTAATGGAAAGGAATTTAATCATAACAGATATCAATAATAAATAAATGAAGATTTCATACTATTGCAACAATGGCTGATTAAGTTCATGATTTTTCTAAAGAAATTAGATCTTGGAAATTAAACTATTCCAACGTATTAAATAGGAAACATTCATTGATCTTGAGCAAGCGGTGGACTGGAACTGGTAACATGATTCAGCGTTCTCATTCAGTAAATAGTCACCCCAATTGTGCCCACTTAGTAACCTCATTTTCTTAGGACTAGGTCATTTTTAATTGAATGGATGAAACTAAGCATTGTACTCTCTTAACTGAGGTCTTTGATGCCGAATGCATTAAAGGACAATCATGCAAAGGCTCTAGATTTACTTATTCCTTCCTTTACTCCCTTCTGTTAATTTTCCATAGCTAGGTTTGGTGGAATCTACTTGGCCTTCATCCCTCGCATTTACAGTAAAAAAAACACCACAAATTTAAACACCAAAGAGAAGATATACATTTGATTACCAATTCACATTTACATATCATTGTTTGAATACGACTGTTCTCACTGTAGTCTTCTGCTCTTAAGTTGACAAAATCAATCCATACGTCAAAAAGGTGCATCCTTGCTGTTTCCAAGTGCTTTGACTGATCGGGATTGCTGTAAAAATTGAAGAACAGTATTTAGTTAGTGACAAATTACTCTACAACAAATCACAATCAAAATAGATAGTCGTAAGATCTTAAAGTACCTAATAGGATAGAAGATAGAACACTTGTGGAGTCGTTTGGTGTGAAGTGTAAGGTATAATAATCCAGGGATAAAATGCAGGACTATTTTATCCTACATTTGGTTGGAGGTATTAGGGAGTCCTAGGATTATTTATCCCACCATTTATATCTTAGTGATGGGATAAGTTATCCCATATACAGGGTGGAATAACTTATCCCAGGATTATTAATCCCGGAATAACTTGTTCCCAACCAAATGACTCCTTATAGCTAGAAGTGGGCATGGTACAATAGATACCAAATACCATATCGAAACTGAAATTTCTTATACCACAGTTTCAGAACCATGATATTTGGTATTCAATAAGGTATTCGGTATTTATAACAAAAATATTGAAATACCAAATACCACACCAAAGTATATAGTTACATCTAAAATTCATATATATCATAATGCTGGCAAATATATAAAATAGTATTAATACAAAATTAATTATTTAGACATTGAAACTTTGACTACTCTATCTTAATTGAAATATTCTTTTGGGGAGATTGATTAATGAAGGATATTGTTTGAACTTTTATTTTAAACAATTCTACAAGTGTAAGGTGTATGTATGATATAATTGAGACATTTCTTTACAAGTCCAAATCATAGTTCTCTATTATATGAGTATATGTAAGTTGAAGGTGACCAAAATGCAGTTACCGATTTACCGTACTGGAAAATATCTAAACCAAACTATATCAAATTAATTTGGTATGGTAATAGTATAGCATTTTTAAAAACCGAAACTTCCAATATTGTACCATACACACCCCTACTTGTAGCAGAGCAAATTATAATTTTCTTCTTTTTCCTTTTTCGCACCAAAACTAAGAACTTGCATCTTTTTAATATGTAGGAAAACCAATATTAGCCCTCAACCCCTCAAGTCCCAAACTCTACTCAAAGGGCACAGACTTGCAAAAACAGCTGTACTTTACGCCCAGCTACAAAAAAGAGTTGTAGCAAGATCTTTATTACAAGACTCTTACTCTAAACACAAATGAGGACTAACAAAAAGCAATCCAATTGCACTAGAGTTAAACATATCTTCTCAAGTCATGGTTTAATTAATTGATACCTTATCAACAACCTCTCTACCCCACAAAGGTAGGGTTAGGTTTGCGTACATCCTACCCTCCCCAGAACCCACTAGCAAGATTACATTGGGTATGTTGACAACTTGGCAATCGTTCTCAAAAACACAATACACGTCCTACGCTACATTATTATTATTATTATTATAGCACTGGTTTTCGAGCTACCTAGCCTCCACTTCGATTATTCCATTGGGTACCTGCTACCTCCTCCCATCAGTAATAGTAGGAGATAACTCTGACCGCCAAGATTTAGGCAAATGGGAAGAAACCACCTAATGTTTTATATTTTTGTCCTCACTACAATACTACTAATTTCCAAAGTAAGAAATGTACTAGAGTAAAAATAATTGGGCCTACATTAAATGAGGGACAACACAGCTTCACTTCCCACTCCAGAGAACTAATAGCTAGTTCATGGTTCAGCCATGAACTGGTTTTCCCAATTCGTTTATTTTATTAAAAGGATTGCCTTGCAATGACACAATATAGCCTGAGTCCCGGCCCATTTTAGTGAGACAAAAAGTTTCCTAATAGGCTTTTATTATTTGTGCCAATTACGTTTCACCCCATCCTCCCACAGACCAACTTTTACCTCTATTTTCGTTGTTTAACTAACATCTGCCTAAACCAAGACTTATAGTCCAATGTACAAGTGGGAGTTTTCCAAAATAGATCTATCTAGGTTTGATTCTCATCCCTAATGTGATAGAAAAAAATTGGAAACAGATAGGAAAGAATGCAGTGCAGGAACATACCACTGGAACTCCCTGGGTTTCCTCACCTGATGCCGATAAGTATTCCTATCACAGAATTACATGTTGTCAAGAGCAATATCAATATCTTTACCTAGCAGCTACAGTAATGCAACTCCAGATTAGCCAAAGCAAAAAAGGAATCACTTATTTTAAACAACAAAATCTAATTTCTTGACTATTGGTAGTAGCGTAAACCAAGAATATGAATATTTATTCCTTAACTTGTCTGGGCTATTCATGTACCAAATAAATGAAATCATCCCTTGTCGAGTTTCAATGCTTTCGGTCCTTCTTGTTACAAATCTTTTCAAGTATGAGTATCAATTTCATAAGTTCTGGGCTATTCATATACCAAATAAAATGAAGTCATACTCTTCTCCAGTTATCTGTGTGCGTCTTGTCTCAATTAAGGTATCTTATTTACTGTTTCATAAAGCTCTTATTTAAAACTAGTAAAATCACTCGCGCCTCGCGCGATAATTTAATATCACAAAATTTATAAATTAATACTTAAAACATATTAGTCACTAAAACTAAAACATTATATTATCTTACATACAAGATTAGATAGTAACAAACATTGATAATGTAAAGGAAGATGATAATTATAACATCTTATCATTTATCCTTCAATCAATCATATTTAATTTGATTTTATAATTTATGTTTTTGCTTCTATTTGATATTTTTGGGGAATCAAATGAACATCAACCGGAGATATTAAATTTTCTAATAAATAAATAATTGTTGGTGAAAGGATAAATAAATTTTAAAAGACTGAAAAAGTGAACAAATATTCTAATTCTAATGTGTAGAAAGTTCAGTCATACCGTTTGTTTTACATATATCATTTTAAAGTTCCACATTTAAATATATCATAAGTAATTATTAAAATGAAAAATTAAAGGGAGAATGTATCATATGAGACAATAATTCAACTTACTATATATACTTGAAACGGAAGATATCCGTTTCAAAAAAAAAAAAACTTGAAACGGAAAATATTACATAAAACTATTCAGTTTATTTGGGGGTTTTTTAAAAATCAACATACCAGGGTGGTGAAGTTTAATTTGAAACTACAATTTCAGTAGAGAAAACTTGCGTGAATACTCAATTAGCGTGTGTTATTTAATCTGTACTAACAAATACTTATAACAATAACTTTGTAGAAACGTAAACAACAAAGTTTAAAACAAACATACCACCAGGATCTGTAACAATAGAATGAAGCAAAAAGGAAAACATTGAGCCCATTGAATGCACAATGTCCCCTTAAGAAAATTAATCCCCTCTAATACTCGAGGTTTGAAGGAATAGAACCTCTCATGATAGAACGATTCTATTCACCAGTGTATTGATACAAAAACAATATTTAATTGTGCAGAAAAAGAAAAAGTTCAGAACTTTTGTTGTTTTAATATGAGAGGAAATCCCTCTATTTATAGACAACAAGGGATAGTGTGGACAAATATTTATTGTGTCTTAACAGAAAAGTCACAACTCTTTATAAAAGCTACAACCCTTTGGAAATGGCACAACCTTTCATAAAAGTCATAACTTTTAATAAAAGTCGCAACTATACATAAAAGTCAGAACTTTTCATGAAAGGGGAAAGTTAGTTTTATAAATAAATAAATTAAAAGAGAATTATATATATATATGATTATTATTTTTTGGGAAAAGGATCTGAAAAATACTCCAACTTTGGCCGAAATTGTTGTTACGATGCCAAATATTGGAAAGGACATTTTACCCCCTATATTATTTAATAGTGTATTTTAAAAGTATATATATATGTGCCCACTTAGGGATAGCTCGTAAGCACTTAGGGATAAATGTTGTTTAAACTTGGGGCGCTCGTAAGTACTTTTTGTGGTAAAATTTCCATTCATTCGTTCTATTCCAATAGAATTATTTATGTATTGCATGCTGGATGTAGGAATTTTTTATGCTAGTCTTAACGACGTCCGGTTGTACAAAGGATAGGGATGAAAAATCCCAAGTACTATTATTTTGTATAAGCTGATTTACAAGGAGTTGTTGGTCCGCAACATTCAAAGGTCCTTAATTGTATGGTTTCTCGGAGGGGATACTTAATTCCCTTCAATCCAGTTGTCTTCCCATAGCCTAATTTTATTTTATTACCCCTTCCACGAAATACCTTTGCAGAAATATATGATTAATCATAAGAATGGAATTTGTTATATATGGGAAGTTAACCTCCAATTTAAGCCAATTTTTTATCATTGGTGTTTTGAATTCCGAGTCCTCCTTCATTTATTGGGGATGTTATCAGATCCCAATTAGCTAGCTAGATGAAGTTTCCTTTTTTCAATACCATCTATTTGATCTCTAGTCGATTAGGGGAGCATATTACATTGCATTGCGTATGTAGGAATAGTGGATATAACTGATTTGATAAGAGTACTTCTTCCGGCTAAGTTTAGAAACCTAGCTTTCCAACCACTTAGCTTATTGTTCATATGATCTATAATATATTGATAATCAAGGCTTTTTGGGTGGTGATTTGTGATCGAGAACCCCAAATACTTACCTATCCTATCCGTTTGTCGAATATTCATAAGAGTTGAAAGGTCGTAACATTCTTTGAAAAGTAAACAATAAATTTATTAAAATTTATCTTTTGTCCCGATTGGGACGCAAGGGTGTTGAAGATATGAATGATACATGTCGCATTTGCACTATTATATTGGTGTGTTTACTAGGAGAATGTTTTCCAAAAAAAAAAAAGAGAGTAACTTAGGGTGTGTTTGGTATTAAGGAAAATGTTTTCCAATTTTCTCATGTTTGGTTGGGTTAAATGTTTTGGAAAATGTTTTCCAAATCAACTCATTTTCCTCAAATTTAAGAAAATGACTTCCCTTCAAAACTTAAGGAAAACATTTTTCAAAACTCTCTTCCAACTTCAAACTACAATTACTTTTTTGTTGAAACAATCAATTTATTTTGTCCCTACCCTCCAACCAACCCCCCCAAAATAAATAAATTTAAAGCTTGTTTTTAAAAAATATTTTCAATTTCAAAATTTCATTTTTTCACCCTACCTTGACCCCCCCCCTCACGCACCTCCTACCCAGCCCCTCCCCCACCCACCCCACCCCTACCACCCCCCCTCCCAAAAAAAATTTAAGTTTGTTTTTAAAATATATTTTCAACTTCAAAATTTCATTTTTTCACCCTACCCTTGACCCCCCCACCCACCTCCTATCCAGCCCCCCACCCCAACAAAAAAAAAATTTAAGTTTGTTTTTAAAAATATTTTCAATTTCAAAATTTCATTTTTTCACCCCTACCCTTGACCCCCCACCCACCCACCCCCCTACCAGCCCCCCCACCACCACCACCCCAAAAAATAATTTTAAGTTTGTTTTTCAAAAATATTTTCAATTTCAAAATTTCATTTTTTTCACCCCTACCCACCCCACCCACCCCCAAAAAAAAATTTTAAGTTTGTTTTTAAAAAATATTTTCAACTTCAAAATTTTATTTTTTCACCCCAACCCTCGACTCCCCCCCACCCCACCCACCCCCTACCAGCCCCCACTCCCCAAAAAAAATTTAAGTTTGTTTTTAAAAAATATTTTCAACTTCAAAATTTCAATTTTTCACCCCTACCCTCAACCCACCCCCTATCACCCCCCCATCCCACCCCCAAAAAAATTTAAGTTTGTTTCTAAAAAATATTTTCAATTTCAAAAATTATTTTCTACCCTAGTAAAAATAAAAGATATTTCTAAAAAAATAAAATTCATTCATAAATCAAACACTAAAAATCTTTTTCGAAAAATATTTTCTACTCACCAACCAAACACGAGAAAATAAGTCAAAAATCAACTTGTTTTCCAGGAAAACATTTTCCTTCATACCAAACACACCCTTAATGATACTTGAAACGATGGAAATCATTTTCTAGGGAAAAAAAAGAAATCAATTTCATCAAAATTAGCAAAATGACATATATCTCATTTTCCTTGCACATATTTTAACTTTTAATTTTTAATTACTCGATTCAACTACAATAGTCTATATATATGTTATTGTGAATCTCTACATTCTCTTTTGTCCAAAGTTTCATCAAAATACCATGTAATTTATTTATTTATTTGATTTTTTTTTTCATTCACCATCCCAGTATGGAAAACATTTTTTTCCATTCTAAACACACCCGTGCAACAATTCAGAATGTATTAGTCAAAGAGTAAATTGCATAAATTAATTATAATAAAACATCTTATATTGCAAAAATATTTAAGAAGCAAATATATGGAAGTAAATAACTATGGTTAGGACTTACTTTAATAAATTAGATCTCAACCATTAATTCTAAACTATGACACGTGTCTCCAAATCCAAGCTAGAACTTGGGGAAACTGGAGAGAAGAGAAATGGAGAGAAGCCGGATCCGGAAAAATAATACATGTAATTAGTGTCTTGATATTCTCTTTCTTAAAGGGTGTGTTATTTTAAAATAGAAAAAGTATTTAGTTTTTTGTTTTCTAAATTTTGCTTAATTATGTTATTATATTAATTTCTTAAAATTTTACGTCCATGAAGGGATCAACGTTCGGTTCTTCAAAAATTTAATTTAGTTCTTCAATTTTTGATCTTTCGATAGTATATATTGAATACCAAATAATAATTTATTAAGTTCGTTTCATTTTTTTCTTGTTTGGTTCTTCAATATAATATAGGTCACTGGTGATATTCCTAAATTACATATATTTAGCCATTATTTGCCTCATATATAGTGTAGTATTTTTGTCGTCTTTTGAGTGTTAATTATTTTAGTGGGGTTATGTTTATGTTGGTGTAATTTTATAATTCGGATAGTTTCGAAATATTTGGAGTTGGAAAAAAGGGAGGATAATTTGAGGGGGATATTGACCTAAACCTCAAGGTAGCAAACAACTTATGACATAATTAAGATGTGCAAGCACATTGGGAAGGGAGGAGGGCAACCCTGAAGCTGAAATCATGAGCCTCTAGTAGCACCTCTTTTACAATTCTATGGGGGTTTGAAAATCTTGTTTAGATACTTTTAATTAGGTTTGATCCTAAAAGAAGGCATGACAAAGATCTAGGACACTAAGGCTGAAACAAGGTGATAGGAATACTATTTTTTTTTACAGAACAACCAATGCACACAGGAGAGTCAAGACACTGATAAGCTAACAGTAGGAGAAGAAACTGACAGATCCAGTTGACATTAAGAAAGAGAGAGTGTGGTTGAAAAACCAATTATCAGAGGCGACTATAGTGCTTTCATCAAATGATGCATGTGGCTGAGTCCTTCCCATCTGAAGTGGTGCCCCAATTTAGCCTGGAGGAAATAGTCTCCTACTATGAGGAACTTTACTCTGAGACTGAGGAATGGAGACCACATTTCAACATGAGGGATTGCCCCATGATAATGCAAAGGACAAAAATGATGTTGATGGCACCTTTTGAGCCACAAGAGATCCTGGATTGTGTCAAAAGCATGTGCAAGAGACAAAGCCCCATAATCAGATGGATACGTCATGGTATTCTTCTCTTATGTTGGCAAGTGATCGGTCCAGATGTAATAGCCACAGAGCAAAATTTTCGAGATGAAATCTCAAATGATCACTTAACTATGGATAACTTTCCCAGAAAATCAATTAACTATGGATAGTTAACTCAGAAAGTCACTTAACTTTGTTTCATAATCCAAAAGTCATTCAATGTTATTCGTAAATTGTGTCATATAGTTCTAGTGTAATTTCAAGTTGTCAAGTTTGTACTAGTGTTAATTTTAAAAGATAATATTATCAAAATAATAATTTTCGTACAATTTGAGAAAAAGTTAATGACAAAAAATATCAACAAGTTCAATTTATTAAATGGTGTAGATATTGCTATAATATTTATATTTCACATAACACAATATTGATATTTTAGATGATACAATGTTGATATAATTTTGATATTTTAGATGATCAAATATTGGTATAACTTGGTGTTTTAGATGATACAATATTGATATATTATATGGTACATATATTTATTTTACACAAATTTGATATATTATATGGTATATATTGAGGTGTAATATAATATTAACACCAAAGTTGTATGGAAGTCTATATAATATGTAAATTTTTAATTGCGTTATTAAATTTTCTAGATTTAAATGGTCATTTAAGTCGTGCCATAAAAAAATATTTTGTCTAAAAATAACGTAGATAAATTTCAGAAAAAAAAAATTGTCACAATAATTTTTTTTTGTATGAAAACAATGTTAAAGAGGTGAGAGAAGACTATTATCCCTCAACTTTGTTTAATTGGTTGACTATGCCCTTATCGTTAAAACGAAGTTATTTTTATTTCTACCGTTACTAATTTCATTATTTGTGCCCCTCAATTGGATGGAAAACCCCAAATAAGTTCAATTAACCCGATTTCAACTGAAATTACCCAATTATCTATTTTAACCCTAACCCAAACTCAATCCACCATACTAAATAACAAATAACAAAAAAATAATTTTGTTTTATAAACAAACCTAAAGTGAATGCCTCAATTCTCTCTTTTTTCCTCTTACTAGAAGCTAACACTCAATTCCTTCATTTTCAATCTCCTTCACAACGAAATCAAGAATTGCCATGAAAGACAGAGGCAAAGTTGCAGCTACAAACACCATTAATGGCGAAAACACCAAAATTTCAGATTTCAATTACTTTGTTTCATCAAATATCCCCTGTTTGAAACATCCAAATTCATCTCCAGCTGGGATTTGTTCTTCTTGTCTCAAACAAAAATTACTCAATCTAAATTGCTCTGATCAATTCTTCTCTGAGGATACAGAAAGAAATTCTTCAAATATAATCCATCCGCCCACTAATAGAATCAACATATTGAAAACCATTAAAAGTTGAAATTTCCTAAACGAATTTCGACTCGAAAAAACACAATTTTCAACTACACCTCAATTGCAAATCTAGCATTAGAAAGGGGGGAACCCCAAATTTCACGGAGTTGACAATCTGAATCATCTGCTATACATACCCCTAAATTTAGGCACACATTTGACAACAACAGAGATCCAAATTTCATTACAAGTAAAATTGATCAAGATTAAAGAAAGAATGGATTAAACAGTAGCTGAAAAATGGAGATGAAAAAACTGATGACAAAAATCTGCCGCTTGCGAGGAAGAAGGGGATATTGGATTGGATTTTCACTTGTGTACGAATTTCAGTCATCAATTTTCGGTCAATTTCATAGGACAGTCTCAAATATGATTTTGATTTTGAAGATTAGGAAATATTAGTAACGTGGGTCGGGTTTGGGTTAGGGTTAAAATAGATAATTGGGTAATATCAGTTGAAATCGGGTTAGTTTAAGTTATTTGGGGCTTTTCATCCAATTGAGGGACAAAAATAATGAAATTAGTAACGACAAAGGCAAAAATAACTTTGTTTTAATGGTAAGGGCATAATCAACCAATAAAATAAAATTGAGGGATATTTTTAACCCTTTTCCCTATAATTAATAAAGAGTATAATTATGGTTGGGAAGTCAAAAAGTAAAAAATAATTATCAATTCCATAAATTTAGCACATAGCCCCCAAAATAGGAAATAAATCGGATACCAAAATATACACAAAATAAACGAAATTTCAATAAATGGGCAAAAAAACAATATTAAACACTATAATTATTGTTGAAAGACAAAAAGTAAGCAATAATTAACAAAACCATAAATTTAGCATATACTCCCACAAAATAGGAATAAATCGCATACTATATAAAAAAAAAATGAAAAATTACAGAAATCCCACTTTTTAGTTTACTTATTACTGTTATCCCCTATAAGTTTTACAGAAATTATCACGTTTGTTTTACCCATATACTTTTACAGAATTTCCTTTAACTGTACTGTTGCTTCTCTTCTTCAATAGCAGTGAAACAAATTACAAGCATCCACCATTAAAACAGTTTAAAGAGAAACTATTATCAACAGAATTCATGGTAATTATTTATTCGCTATTAATATCTATTTCAAATTTACAAAATATTTGTATTCAGGTCCATTGCCTGTTAATTTTCAACATTCATACTCTATAATATTTTGTTTGTCTCTTCACCAATTATCAAAATTCCTCTGTTTTCTTTTTTTATATAATTTGTGGTTTTATTTTGGGAATTCTTCTCCTCTTGATTAATCTAATATCCATTAACTATATGTTGCATGATAAAGTAGGACTTTCTAAGAGTCACATGCAGTGTCTTGCTGAGCATTTGCAGTATTCCTTGCTTTGACTAATAATGCCGTTAAACCTCTATTTGATGTTTGGAGCATTTATGTCAGCAATTTTAAGTGTTGGAGTTCAAAGAATTGAGCATAGTGAATTCTAGTGAGCCAGAAGCTTGTTTCATGAAGAAACACCCTGAGTAAAATACAGAAGGCGTTGAAGTTTCACTGGAGGAAATAGAAAGTAACACGAGTGCAATTGTATCATTTATTCCCCAATTTGGTAGTGAAGAATTGAGAGTGACATTGGATCTTTTATGGGTTAAAAGATGCCTACAACAGCTAAACTTGTGCAGAGAAGCAAAATGAAGCTAAACTTGTGCAGAGAAGCAAAATGAAGTTGTGTGAATCTCAAATTCATGGAGAGATATATCGAAGATGTTGCCATGGAGAAGCAAAAGGCTTAATTTCTTTATTAAAGCTAGTCGTTCTTTTGAATTTGTGCTGTAGATAAGAGATAATGTAATACAATTTCAAATTTTGTTAACTTGTGAATTATTTTTGGACTTTAAGTCTAAACTAGCAACAAAGAACTATGACGCCACAATTTCAATCAAGTTGGGATTAGCTATATGAATCTTCATTGACCATATTGCTCCATTTAAGACATCTCAGGCTGTTCTTTTAAACTCTTGAAAGTTATGTTGTATTGTTGTACACTCTTTGTAGACATAGAACTGATCTTGGGAATTCAGTTAACTTTATGGAGGGATAGAATTAGTGAATGTGATTTATTTATTTGAAAAAAAGAAGTACAATGTTTAGGTTCTTTTTAGCAAAATATGATAGAAGTTTTTAATAGATGCATAACAAGCAGTTCTCCCTTTTGTTTTCTCACCTTGATAATTATGTTTCCCAAGCCTCAGATCCTATGTGGCTTTATATATATATGTATCATTAAAGTTAAACTCTACAATAATCTCATATTGTTAACTAGCCTAATGTAGAGTAGCGTGGCTTCTCTTAGCAGTGAACCAGCATCAGCCTTAGCAACAACAACAACTTGGACCCCAATAACTCATCTTTTATATAAGGTTCAATGTAAGGTACAAGTTTTGCTACTAATAAATGCCCATACAATTTTATATTCACTACAATTATTGTGTATGTTGCCAGTTACCACTGTGAGAATCATACAAATTTAATTATTGTGAACCTTATCACTAAATATTCTAAAGTGTTAAACTCAGAGGCGTATTTAGGATTTATAGATAATGGGTGCACGCACTATTACAATAAGGTGGATCTAAGACATAAATTTGACCGGTTAAATTCTTTTACTGAAAATCATTAAAATTTTAAAATCATAGGTCCAAAATTAACTTTTATTTATCCAAACCAGTTACAAAATCTTAGAAAGAAAACTAAAACAAGATAGATAAAAGATTCAAATTTCTAACCTCACCTAGAGAGGTGCACCCAATCATCATCGTACTACATTATATGATACTTCGAGTCTGGGTTCATGCATCTATATTTAAATATTTTAAAAAAATATAACACTACTATATATGATTTCGGGAGGGGACCATGGGTTCACGTGAACCCGGTGACCCCCTCCTGTATACGCCCCTGGTTAAACTTGAATGGGTGGTCTAATATGTTTTGCACTTTCTGTAGTTAAAAAATAGAAACTGAAGTTCAAGAGGAGATATTAAGATTAATCAAGAGGAGGAGTTCTTTAAGAACAATTTTTAGAAACAACGCGTATTTTTCAAATTGTACTATATTAAATATAATAAACAATGAAAATTATGCATTCATAAGTTGAATAGTGTTCATTGTACATATATTTGTCACACGGAAGAATTCCAAAAGAGAAGGGCAAAAAAAAATAAAAATCCACCAAACTCCATTAAGAAAGAAAACAGAGGAATCTTGATAATTGGTGAAGAGACGAACAAAATGTTAAATAACGGCAATGAACCTGATTACACGTATTTTGTAAATTTGAAATAGATAGAAATAACGAATAAATAATTACCATGAATTCTGTTGATAATAGTTTCTCTTTAAACTGTTTTAATGGTGGATGCTTGTAATTTGCTTCACTGCTATTGAAGAAGAGAAGCAACAATACGGTTAAAGGAAATTCTGTAAAAATACACGGGTAAAACAAACATGGTAATTTCGTTTAGTAAGGAAAGAGAATCCTAAACTAATGGGTAAAATAAAATTAGAATTCTAATTACCTTATATTACTATATTTGATATTTGTATTTTATAAAATAAAAATATTAATAATAAAAAAGAAACTTGCCTTAAAAGTATGTGTCAGTGTAAAAAAAAGTATACACAGACACGGTGGATACAAGTTAAACTCTCTCTATATATATAGAGCTCTCACACGGCCATTGGTGAATAACACAGTTCTTTTCAAGATTTGGTTTTGGGTATGTGTTGAATGTTTTGAATTTGGTGTTTCTGCATTTTTTTTTTTTTACTTTGACCCTTTATTTCTTGTGTTGAAATTCAACCATTTTTTCTGTAAAGATTAAAACTTTAGAACTAATTTTGTTCATTTGAGTTGTTATTTTGATGTTTGTTAATGATGATCTTTTCAGGTTGCAGGTCCATCATGGCTAGAGCTTTAGTCAGTCAACATACATTCTATCTTCAGTTGCCGTTGCCGGTGAAAGAGCTGGACAATTCAATGGATCCCGGAAAAATCAAAGAAGTGTTAGAATGATATGTGATGTAAAATTTCCTTCCTTAAAGCTGAACAGGTTTGTAGGACTGCGAGGGTGCAATGCATTAGATACACTACTTGTAAAATCTGGAGAAACTCTCCATTCAAAAGTGGCAGCTGCAACTTTTGTCAGACGGCCACGAGGGTGCCGATTTGTTCCAAAAGCAATGTTTGAGCGCTTCACCGAGAAAGCAATGAAAGGCATTATGCTTGCGCAAGATGAGGCCAGACGACTAGGTCACGACTTTGTCGGGACAGAACAGATCCTGCTGGGTCTTATTGGTGAGGGAACTGGTATTGCTGCTAAGGTTCTTAAATCCATGGGAATTAATTTGAAAGATGCTCGTGTGGAAGTAGAGAAGATTATTGGCAGGGGTAGTGTATGTATTGTAGTGGAAATCCCTTTTACTCCTCTTGCAAAGCGTGTTCTAGAACTATCTCTGGAGGAAGCCCGCCAACTAGGTACCCTTGTCTAATCATTTCAGCCTTTTGTTGGATCATGCAAACACAAAAATGATCTCCTTTTAAGTTTTATTTTGATGTAGTTTTTCATGATTTTTCAATAGTTACTTCTTTCCTCTCTAGTCCTCTCCAGGCACAAGCTTCACTGGATTCTAAAAATCATTTCTTTGTTGTCTGTGTTGATTGGTTTTGTGATTCAGGGCATAATTACATTCACTCGGAACACTTGCTACTTGGATTGTTGCGCGAAGGTGAAGGTGTGGCTGCCCGTGTTCTTGAAAACTTGGGTGCTGACCCCAGTAACATTCGCACACAGGCAACTAATTTTCCTTTCTCAAACTGGTTTGAAATGCTTTTCTTGAAGCCAAGGGTCTAATCAGAAACAGCCTCTCTACCTCCACGAGTAGGGGTAAGGTCTGCGTACGAGTAGGGGTATGTTGTTGTTATTGTTTACTTCTCATGGGGTTGAGGGTGTTTTAAATTGCTTGACTTCATTGTAATCAGTTTATCTTTTTTGTTGAAAAATAAATAAATAGGTCATACGGATGGTAGGCGAGAGTAGTGAGGCTGTTGGTGCTAGTGTTGGAGGTGGAACTTCTGGCCTAAAGATGCCTACACTGGAGGAGTACGGCACCAATTTGACAAAGTTAGCTGAAGAGGTACATAGAAAGATATTTCGTCATAATGTGGCGATTGATTGGCTCTCTTCAATTATTTGATCTGGTCATATTATATTTTCAGGGGAAACTAGATCCTGTAGTTGGAAGACAGGCTCAAATCGAGCGTGTTATTCAAATCTTGGGTCGCCGTACAAAAAACAACCCTTGTCTTATTGGAGAACCAGGTGTTGGAAAAACTGCTATTGCCGAAGGGCTAGCTCAAAGAATCGCTAATGGTGATGTCCCTGAAACAATAGAGGGAAAGAAGGTACAGAGGTGTATGATAAATTTGCATAACATGTTTTTTGCTTGAGCTTTATTCTCTTTTCCAATTTCATCTCGACTGTGTGGCAGATCCAGAAGCTGTGCTACATTCTTAGATAGAAAGACCTCAAAAATCATTTTTATAATGTCTTAGAATTTGATTTTATACAGAGGGTAATTTTCAAAATTGGAAGTAAAAATTCCGCAGACAAAGATATATACACAAGAAATATGTTAAAGTAGGAAATGCCATATTGTTATCTG